>CM070609.1:41400390-41575874 GCA_036346395.1 Hsuehochloa calcarea
ATTCAATTGCAAATGCTATTTTATTGTAAAATAACCATAAAAGTCATTTTCTGTGGAATAAACAATCATCTATATTTGCATTTTGTGGTACAACTTGTTGAGTATTCGGAGTATTCATTCTTGCTGCAATCATTCAGCTGAAGTAGAGGAGTCTTTGGCTGCTTTTGAGGCGAAGCTATACGAGGATGGTGATCATTTGGTCTTGATCCCAATCGGTTGCCTGTGGTGAGTCGATGAGTATCTACTGGAGTTTATTTCGTTCCGCTGCTGTTTCTTTATTTAGTGTCAGCTCTACGTGGCTTAATAAATGTAAACTCGACTATAAGGTCATAACCACTATTTATTAATCAAATTAGTCGTTTATTTTTATATTCATCTTGTATGAAACGATATTCATCTATGTTAAAATTGTGTGTACTAGCGTGATTCTGAACTAGTGCATTATACACAGATAATCCAAAATTATATATTTATGCCCCAACAGTGGTGGTCACTATTCTAATCCAGTGCGCACCGGAGGAATGGTTTCAATTTTACGTAAAAAGAACGAAAATTAGTCGCAACCAAACATTTTCAAAAACTTACGACGCGCGTACCCAAACAATTTATTTCACACAAAAATACATTGACAATAGTCAGTTTCACGAAAGGCGTAAACACACAGGTCAACTCTCACTCACTGTTTACAAAATACTATAGTGTTTTCTTTTTTTTTCTAAGGAGATAAAAGCTATAGTTGAATGCAACACATCACATATGTTAAGAGTTCAACAGAATACAATTTTAATAATTCAATGACAACAAAACATATTTAATTCATTTCAGGATCATGTCGAGAAACCATGATTAGATCTGAAATCATTGTACCCTTGATACTGCTCATACTCATTAGTATCCCCAATATCGGGGAAATCATGAACGCCCACGTGGACACACGGCGTTCCTCTCTATTATCCCCAAACTAATTCCAAAACGGTTTTACTAATTTTTAGTTACTTAAAAAAAATTTATCCGCTAGTTACCTATAATTACATAGTATTTAGTCTAAAATTATAGTATCAATTAATATATGTAATTTTAGCATAGTTCTACTGTAACTTTTAGTTCTATTTTTTATTTTTTGTATTTCTAGGTTTCATCTATATTTACTTTTGTGTAGTTTAGATTTTGTTGTATTTTCAAGGTTTATCTACATTTACTTTTGTCTAGTTTAGAATTTTTTTATCCCCAATATCGGGGAAATCATGAACGCCCACGTGGACACACTGCGTTCCTCTCTATTATCCCCAAACTAATTCCAAAACGGTTTTACTAATTTTTAGTTGCTTCAAAAAAATTATCCACTAGTTACCTATAATTACATAGTATTTAGTCTAAAATTATAGTACCAATTAATATATGTAATTTTAGCATAGTTCTACGGTAACTTTTAGTTCTAATTTTTATTTTTTGTATTTCTAGGTTTCATCTATATTTACTTTTGTGTAGTTTAGATTTTGTTGTATTTTCAAGGTTTATCTACATTTACTTTTGTCTAGTTTAGATTTTCTTTTATATCTTAGCATATAAACTTGTGGTATCCATTGAATCAAAATCCCACAGTTAAGAAAAGTAACTTATGGATATAAAAAACTTCAGCCACCTAAACGCAGACACTCCCATTCCAAAAACGAATTTGTTAATTTTCAGTTGCCTGGAATTTTCTTATCCATCAGTCACCTATAATTGTACATTACTAAACCTAAAATTACAATATTAAGTGATGTGCAATTTTAACATAATATTACTGTAACTTTTAATTGTATTTATTTTTGTATATATTATTTTTGTTCTTTTTCGTATCTGTAGAGTTTATTTGGATTTAATTTTGTCTGTTTTTTTTAAAAAAAATGTATTTATAGGGTTTACCTATATTTGGTGGAACGGGGGAAAATATAACTGATGTATAAAAATTCAATCACCCTCCTTCAAAAAATAGTCTCCCGTACACTCTTGCTTGGACACATATGTAGCGCCAGCGCATCGCCGAAAATTTTCCATAGATTTCTTCTCGAAGCGACGAATCACGGCGTGCTATTCTCCTCCTATATATACCCACTAGAATCGCCTCCTCCTCCGCTCTTATCATCACCGTCTTCCTCTCCGGCCTTGTAGTTCTTGCTGCTCCGTCTGCTTCGTGTTCTTGGTTCTTGCGGCGAGTTAGTTTGTCAGGTTCTTCGTATTCTTGGTTCTTGCGTTGGATCGAATCGAATCGATCCGGTGCTGCTTCTGGGTGAGGTGAGGGGAGGGGAGGGGAGAGATGGCGGCGGCGATGGGGGGAGGGAAGGTGGAGCGGCTGTCGTCGATCGATGCGCAGCTGCGGATGCTGGTGCCGGCCAAGGTGTCGGAGGACGACAAGCTCATCGAGTACGACGCGCTCCTCCTCGACCGCTTCCTCGACGTCCTGCAGGGACTCCACGGCGACGACCTCAGGGAGATGGTAACCCACCTTGTTCCTGCTCTCTCTCCTTTCTGTGTGTGTTTCTTTTGGTTTTGAGTTTGGAGCGAAGTTCCAATCTTGGATTGGATCCAAGAAATCCAATTCAGTCCTAAGTTGTATACTAGTAGCTGCTCTGTTTAATTCCTTTGATATTTTGCTGAACACATGGCGTGTTCTTTTTTTTTCGGTTTAGAGTACGGCTTGAGTGTTGGAGAGTGTGGTTGACTTTGGATTTAACTCTTTAGGGGGTAAATTTCTGGTGATTTCTGCTAATTTTGTGTTATTAAATAGGTGTTTAGAGTAAATGTTGGAATCTTTTAAAAAAAAACTTTAGGAATCATGTTGGTATCTGATTGATGTTTTGTTTCCTGAAGTTTTTGGTTGTTTGCGCACAGGTTGGTATTTTGGGTAGGAAGGAAACTGTCCATCTCAATTGATTTTGTTCTCAGTTAGATATTGGTCCCTTTTGCTCTTAATTAGGTGCCCTCTGTTCTTGGAGTACTGTTTTGATTAGTCCAATTGGGTTAAGAGGAAATTGGATCTTAAATCATGTCAGTCAAGTGTTATCGAAATCATGTCAGTCAAACATGAGTTCATCTGTGCAAACTGCCTTGCTATCAAGTGTGGACCTTTTGTTTGTCATGTATTTGGGCATATTAACTGACTTGGATCAATTAATTATAGTAATCATATTAACTGACTTCGATCTATTAAAGTAATCAAACTCGCGGATTCTTGCGTCTTCTGTTTGCTTTGTCCTTTTATACAACAAAAAGAAATAATTGAAAATATTCTTCTCTTGAGTTTGGATATACCAATTGAGTTAACGTGGAGAGAAATAATTGAAAATATTCATCTCTTGAGTTTGGATATACCAATTGAGTTAACGTGTTTAGAGACTGAATAAAGCACTTTTTTCATAGTTACCGGATTCGCTATAAAACCCCGCGAATCGCGAACCGGATTCGTCGAACCCGAACCGGTTTAGGGTATAGGGTTCGTGTGCAGTGGAAATTGGAAGAAAAAATGGCGAACTACGAATCCGAATCTCGTACCGCGACTCGGACAAACCGCGTTTCTGGTAACTATGCCTTGTTTTAGATTGAAATAAAGCACTTTTTCGGACAACTGGCATATAAATGTTGATCCTATTCATATATGGAGAACTGGACTTTTTTCAACAGACTGAAAAAAGTTGTTTAAAGAGGCTATATAGTATAGGTCTTTAGGATCAAAAGAAACCTCTATTAAGGTGGGAAAATAAAGCGTAAGTTCTAGCACTGTTCAGGAATGGTGACTACCTATTGAATTTCATTGACCTGGTCGCATTGCAACCCTTTTAACAGATATATAAATAACTCTGATTCATTCAGGTTGATCTTTGGATTTTCTTAGTTATGAATTGATTAAAAAGAAGGCTTGTCTTTTATGTTGACGGACAGATATAAATTGAGGTTTTGTGCTATATAGGTTCAAGAATGCTATGAGGTGTCTGCGGATTATGAAACTAAGCATGACATGCAAAAGCTCGATGAACTTGGGGAGATGATAACAAGCTTGGATCCTGGCGACTCTATTGTGATTGCCAAATCTTTTTCGCACATGCTTAACTTGGCCAACTTGGCTGAGGAAGTCCAGATCGCATACAGGAGGAGAATCAAGCTCAAGAAGGGAGACTTTGCTGATGAAAACTTGGCAGTCACTGAATCTGACATCGAGGAAACACTTAGAAGGCTTGTTGTTGACCTAAAGAAGTCTCCTGCTGAGGTCTTTGATGCCCTCAAGAGTCAGACTGTTGATCTGGTTTTTACTGCACACCCAACACAGTCTGTAAGGAGGTCACTGCTCCAGAAACATTCGAGGTTAGTTAGCCAAACAGTGTCTTGGTTGCTGACATGATACAGTTTATAGATGTTAAACTTGATTTTAACAATTTTGTTTCAGGATTCGGAACTGTTTGGTTCAGCTATACTCAAAGGATATCACTCCAGATGACAAGCAGGAGCTTGATGAGGCTCTCCAGAGAGAGGTGCTTATTGCAATCCATATATTGATTTACGCATGCAGTTTCTAAGGCACCACTGTTACTGAGGCATAAGTGCAATGTAGTCACGATAGCCTTTGCGGCATCAGACCAATGAGATCCATTATTATACTTCACCTGAAATCCTCCTTTTCAGATCCAAGCTGCCTTTAGAACCGATGAGATCCGAAGAACTCAGCCAACTCCCCAAGATGAAATGCGTGCTGGTATGAGCTACTTCCATGAAACAATATGGAAGGGTGTTCCGAAGTTCTTGCGCCGTGTTGATACTGCCTTGAAGAACATTGGGATCAATGATCGTGTTCCTTATAATGCTCCTCTTATCCAGTTCTCTTCTTGGATGGGAGGAGATCGTGATGGTGAGTGACATCTCTGTGTTGTGAGCAGTGTACATCTATGAGATATTTACAGCAGCAATGAGCATTTTTACCTTGTTGGTGTCTGTTAGATGGCTACATATTGCCATATGTTCACACCACAGCCCCTATATAGAACTATGGATATTGGCATCTATTTGTGCATTAATTCCTTTACAAATCCAGGAAATCCAAGAGTGACGCCAGAGGTTACCAGGGACGTCTGCTTGCTTGCCAGAATGATGGCAGCAAACTTGTATTGCTCACAAATTGAGGATCTCATGTTTGAGGTAGAAATTGTTTGATTACTTTTAACTTTTAAGTATAGTTTATATACATCTGACATGAGAAGTTGATAAAACTTTAAATGATTGCAGTTATCTATGTGGCGATGTAATGATGAGCTACGATTGCGAGCTGATGAGCTGCACCGCTCTTCTAAGAAGGATGCAAAGCACTACATAGGTACATATCAGTTACACCTTTTAGGCAAGCTTAATGCTGATAAATTGTTATAAGAGGCCATTTTGTTTGAAGATTCTAATTGTTATTCTTTGTTCATATCTGTTGTAGAGTTCTGGAAGAAGGTTCCTCCAAATGAGCCATATCGGGTAATACTGAGTGATGTGAGGATAAACTTTACAACAACCGTGAACGATCACGTGAGTTGTTATCCAGTGGACATTCTGACATTCCTGAGGAAGCTAGTCTGACAAATGTTGAGCAGGTTGAGTAATGACTTATCAGGAAATAATAATTGAACTGTGCATTTCTTTTTTTTTCTTCAATGGTCTTTTAATATATGTCAGTTTTCTCTTGCAGTTATTGGAGCCCTTGGAGCTATGTTACAGGTCGCTGTGTGCTTGTGGCGATCGTGTTATCGCTGATGGAAGCCTTCTTGATTTTTTGCGTCAAGTCTCCACCTTTGGACTCTCCCTTGTGAGGCTTGACATTAGGCAAGAATCTGACAGGCACACTGATGTCCTTGATGCCATCACGACATACCTGGGGATAGGATCTTATCGTGAGTGGTCTGAGGAACGTCGTCAAGAATGGCTGTTGTCCGAACTCAATGGGAAGCGCCCATTGTTTGGCCCAGACCTTCCCAAGACAGAGGAAATTTCTGATGTTCTGGACACGTTCCATGTTATAGCTGAGTTACCTGCTGACAATTTTGGAGCATACATCATTTCCATGGCAACAGCTCCTTCAGATGTCCTTGCTGTCGAGCTCCTCCAACGTGAGTGCCATGTCAAGACACCGCTTAGAGTTGTCCCCCTTTTTGAGAAGTTGGCTGATCTTGAGGCTGCCCCAGCAGCATTGGCCAGACTCTTCTCAATAGATTGGTACAAAGGGAGGATCAATGGCAAGCAAGAGGTCATGATTGGGTATTCAGATTCAGGTAAGGATGCTGGCCGTCTGTCAGCAGCTTGGCAGATGTATAAGGCTCAGGAGGATCTCATCAAGGTTGCTAAGCAATTTGGAGTGAAGTTAACAATGTTCCATGGACGTGGTGGGACTGTTGGAAGGGGTGGTGGCCCCACTCACCTTGCCATCTTGTCTCAGCCACCGGACACAATCCATGGATCACTCCGTGTCACTGTTCAGGGTGAGGTCATTGAGCAGAGCTTTGGTGAGGAACACTTGTGCTTCAGGACACTGCAGCGCTTCACTGCTGCCACTCTAGAGCATGGCATGCATCCACCCATTGCACCAAAGCCAGAATGGCGAGCTCTTCTTGATGAGATGGCTGTGGTGGCAACTAAGGAATATCGGTCCATTGTCTTCCAAGAACCACGCTTCGTCGAGTACTTCCGCCTTGTAAGTCCTTGCTCGTATTCGTCGTCAGTCCAGCAAAAATGTTAACTGCTAATGTAAACCTTTGAAATAGACCAGAAACCTTGACCTGATAGTAATTATGAAGTTCATGCAATGAATTACTGAGGTGATCTTATACTTCATTATGCAAATATTGGCACAATAGTGAATTACCGTGCCACTTAACTTACTGTGCCACTATACTTTGTATGACAAACTCAAAAGCCAACGGTATATGATCATCTAAGAGGTAATTTCCACAAGGTGTAATCTAGAGTTACTAGACTACAATTGTTCCTAGAGCCATTCAACTTGACCCTACATATTGTCAAAGATGTACTTTGTGTTGTTTGTGGTTGACAGGCTACACCTGAGACAGAGTACGGCAGGATGAACATAGGAAGCAGACCATCCAAGAGAAAGCCAAGTGGCGGCATTGAATCACTCCGTGCCATCCCCTGGATCTTTGCATGGACACAGACACGCTTCCATCTCCCGGTCTGGCTGGGCTTTGGTGCCGCATTCAAGCATGTCCTCCAGAAGGACATCAGGAATCTCCACATGCTCCAGGAGATGTACAATGAGTGGCCATTTTTCAGGGTCACTATCGATCTGGTTGAGATGGTGTTCGCCAAGGGTAATCCTGGCATTGCCGCCTTGTATGACAAACTCCTTGTTTCAGAGGATATACGGGCACTGGGTGAGAAGCTGAGGGCCAACTACGAAGAGACCCAAAAGCTTCTTCTTCAGGTGTGTTTACCAAAATGCACACATTTCTTGTACTTTGTTCAACCACCATTCCAGGTTTGACAATACTGAATTCTAGATTACTTGTTATCACACAATAACAAAACTGGCTATTCTGGACTTCAGGTTGCTGGGCACAGGGATCTTCTTGAAGGTGATCCTACCTAAAGCAGCGGCTCCGCCTCCGTGACGCATACATAACCACCCTGAATGTCTGCCAAGCCTACACACTGAAGCGGATCCGTGACCCAGACTACCACGTTGCATTGCGCCCCCACCTGTCCAAGGAGGTCATGGACCAGAGCAAGCCGGCTGCAGAGCTTGTGAAGCTGAACCCGGCCAGCGAGTATGCCCCGGGGCTGGAAGACACCCTCATCTTGACCATGAAGGGCATTGCTGCCGGGTTGCAAAACACCGTTAGGAGTTAGGTCACGGAGAGACGCCTGGGTACCATCTTTTTTGTATCTTGATGAGATCTTTTCTTTGATCATTTGCTATGCTCCTTGTATTTCATGGATGAAGCTGCATCTCTGTCTCCCTACCCAGTGAGGAATAATGTTGTTTTGGCCTAAGTATAATAAATAAGAGAGAACAATGCTAATTTCTGATGGTGCTCATTTCCTGTGCTTAGCAGAACCCTGGTTTTTCTGTATGGTTAAGAGCTTCCAATGCTAGCTGCCTGTGACATTCTTTTGAATTCTGGGGTGTGATATGCTATTAGCCCAGAATTGCAGCTGGTGCAGTAGGATAACCCACCATTACCATGTTTATGATGGTACACAACCAGGAACCCAACATACGAATTAAACTGGTAGGAACAGCAGTAAAACCAAACACAACACCAATTGCATGCCATCTGTAGGTGATTTTTATGTACTCCTAATAACAATAGTTTCAGTTAACGCTGATGGGGGACATGCTACAATATATTTTTTAGAACATATTACGATATTATCTGGTATGGTATTACTTTGTGCGAGTCTCATGAGTTGAGTGCACAAGAGTGACAATTGTGGTGGTAGAACATCACAATCTCAAGATTACCACCGAATAGAAACTCTATTTGGAAGACACTGAACTGTTCCATGTTGAAACATGCAGAGTAGACAGGGGTCAGCCAATTCCTTCAAACAAGGTTACCTGCAGGCAGGAGCTAATTAGGAATCTTCTTTGCATTACTAGCTTGGGAAATATCACTACTACAAAAACAGATTATAGAAGATGTCTACTTACAGACAATTCTCTTGGAACCATCTGTGATATGGACCTATCACAGACGGTTTCTTGTCAAGAAACCGTCTGTGATAGGTTCATATCACAGACGGTTTGTAATAAGAACCGTCTATGATATGTGGTCATTATAAATATCTGGTCCCGACAGAGACCCTCTGTCCATTCCCATTTGAGCCGCCATCCCTTGATGAGGATATCCCGACTACTTATGAGGCTGTTTATGAAGCAAGAGCTACATTTCTCAAACAACAGGTGCAATTGTTTCTTAACAAGTTTATTTGTGTTTTTCGTGAGAATTAGACACTACGTAAAAGCAATACTTTGTCCATTCTCAGGTTCGACAAGCTTATGGTCATTGGAACCGTGAGGGAGGCTGGAGCCAAAGCAATAGAGGAGCACAAGGAGGAGGGTAACCATGTTTGTTGCCTACTGATGAAGAACAAGAAGGTCAAAGCGGTTGGGAAGGAGAAAGTCAAGTAGCCCATGCGGCTGATCAAGGAGGAAAGAAGCTCGTGTGATGGGAGAGCAAAAGGAGACTTAAAGCTCAAGTTTTAGATAAGATTTTTAAGCCCAATTCAGATCTCCCACAACCCTAACCGAAATCAAATTCGGAATCAACCCAGAATCAAATTCGGATTCGGAATCAGCATCAAATTCGGATTCGGAATCAGCAGGAAAGTCCGAAGTAAAACGGTCATAACTTTCACAAACGGAGTCCGATTTGGGTGTTCTTGGGCTTGTTGGAAAGATAACTTCAAGCCCGATCCAACGGATCCTCCCTCACTCCGAAATTCCTCCGGAGTCAAAAGATATGACTGAAACAATATGACAGTTGTAAAATTAGAGTTTCCTTTTTGTTTTAGATTGGGTCAGAATTGGAGTAGGAGTTCTAATTCCGAATTAGAGTAGGAGTAGGGCCTCTTGGCCAGCCATGAGGAGGAGAAGGGCACTATATGTTAAGGGTTAGATCCCCATTGTAACCTCAGACCAATTTATGCATAAGAATAGAAACATAGCTATTGCTTGTTCTTTCGAAACCAGAGTTCATGCGAGGACTTTGAGAGAGGACTAGGCGATCCGTTGATTCGTTCTGCAACTCAAGGTCAAGCCATCGTTCCATTGGGAATTGGGGACTTGGCGTTCGTCGTTTGTGGTCTCGCGACGAACAACTATCCCGTGTGTTTTGGGCGTTTTCCAAAGAGTTGAGGGTTCGTGCATTGGCGTGAGTGTTCAGCTAGCGACATCGTCTACTTCATATCATTTATCCACGGTTCCTCACCGAGAAGATCGGGCATCCCCCGTATCATATAGTATCAGATTCTAGGTTTACTCGGTGAGAGCTATTTTACCCTTAGTTTAGAATCGTTTTTCTGTCCTATATCCCATTAAACCGAAAATTGCAACACAAAAACTCCAAACCCTAGTTTTAATCTGTTATTTCTTGTGAGTTTTGTTAGTTTTTAGTCCATTAGAATTTTTTGTTTAGTGCTGATCTAAGTGTATCCTTTGCGTACCTTGTTCCTTGTTTCCTTCCAAAAAACCAAAAAAATATCCAAAATTCAAATTCAGTCCTTGACTCAATTTTCGTTAAATTCGAGTTCAATTGGTACACTGTTTGTAATTCGGTCGTAACTTTTGCGTCCGAACCCCGCTTCACTTATATCCTTTCATCTTGTGAGACTAGCTTTTGATGTTGTATTAGGGCTGCTTATTGAATATTGTTTACACCTTGCTGAATTGTTGGGCTTATGCACCCACGAGGGTAGCAAAACACTTTTGGCCATTGAGAAAAGAAAAAAAAAAGGCAGCCGCACAATAGAAAGAGCCACGGCATTGAGAAAAAAAAAGAGTAAAAAAAAACTGAGAGCAAAAACATAATTTTTGCGAAAGAAAAGAGAGGAAGAAAAAAAAATTCTTTTGCCGATTGCTACAGTATCATGCATTTCATTGGTTGCTACAGTACCAGCCCATCATTATTTCAGATTGTGTAGTCATATTTTTTTTTTCTTTGAGCAATCTTGTGCCCTACTATTTTCAATTGCAATTGGCTAGCGTCTCTCTTTGTACTTGGTGCAAAACGAGCTAGCTTGATCTCATTTTCAGATCCTGTCTCGCTAGCTCATTTCTTTGTTTGCATTGAGTCACATTTGTCTTTGCGTGTGCGTTCATCCTTTTCACTTAAACCCATTGGATCAGCACATAGGCAAAAGAATCTAGCTTGGATCATTACTTAGCTTTACAACAACTTGAATATCAGTTTGCATAGGTTATACACATACCTTACCAAGCTCCACCTACACCCATTCGTGTACTACCTTTGCTCTTGGTTACGCTCATACATTACCGGGTTGAGGTCGTTCGCTATCACAAGTGTCGTTTTACAGTCCTTGATTCACTTTGGAACGGTAAGCTTGTCTTGTTTTCAGGACAGTGAGTTGCGAGCGTAGAGAGAGAGCTGTTTTGTTTTACTAACCAGGATATAATCGCGTTTGCTATTTGTGAGTTGTTGCCATGTCAGGTCATCAGGAGAATCTATCGGTTACATGGATGGAGTATACTCGCTTACGCAAGATGCTACAAAAGCAACTTCTTGATCGTGATAATGGTGTGCGCGATGAGCTTGGGGCTGTTCGGTATAAATTGAACAACCTCGGGGAGGAGGTTACGCAGCTACGTACAGACATCAACAACAACTTCTTGGAGCTACACACAATGTTCAACCACCCCAATATGCATCGTAAGGATTTTGTCACTAAGCCCAAATTTCCTATCCCTATATTTTCAGGTAGTGCAGATGTGGAAGAATACCTTAATTGGGAGCTTGAAATTGATACGATATTTCGGATGCACAACTATTCCAATGAGAGGAAGCTCTTACTTGCGTCCAATGGTTTGGTTGATTATGCTACACATTGGTGGGAGCGATTTGTTCATAAGCATATGGAGCGCCATGAATTGCTGATTATCACCTGGGAGCAAATGAAACATCATTTGCGTGCACATTTTGTACCTTATCCCTACAAGCGTTCCCTAGTGGAAAAGTTGACAGGGCTGCGACAAGGTTTGAAGTCCACTTGTGTGACACAAGAGAAGGAAACCGAGCATGTGATTTTTCCTTCGGTCCTGACTTCATGTAGTATTGCTCCATTGCTTCATGAAGAGATTGTGGTTACTCGTGATTGCTCCATTGCTGACCCACAATCTTTGGTGGATGCGATGTATCCAAACCCATGTGAGAATGAGAGCCACATAGCCAAAACAAAATTGAGTGAGAATGATAAAGAGCGTGAGCTGTGTGATTCCACCAAATGTGAGGTTGAGAGCATCTCCATTGAGTGTGAGAGAGATACACCAACAGAAAAGAGGGAAGTAGATGATAGCCAAAGTGACGTTACTGCTGAAATTAACGATTTACTCGCTACTTCTAGTGTTGTTTCTCACATTATGCAGGTTGATATTAAAGAAGATGAGTTGGCTGTTCAACAACCAGCACCGTTGGAAGTAACAGACGCGGAGATAACCACGGTTGTGGATGGAATGCTTGCTGCCCCGTGGTTTCACGATGACAATTTGATACCTACAACACCTGCAATAATAGAGGAGGACGTTAAAGGTAACAATAATGATGTTGAATTGAATATTCATCACGCCGAGGTACGTAAGAGTGAGAACTCTAGTGTTCCTTTGAATATTCTATGTTTTCAAATTTCTTCGCTCAATTTACATATTGTGCAATTGATTACTTATAAGGATGTTCCTACAAGCATATCTCTTAATGATTCTTTATACTATATTATGTTCGATGATCCTAGAGAGCTATCTAGTGTGATTGAAAACCTTGTTGACGTTTCATGTTTAAAATCACTAGTTAGTCCTTCTGCCTACACATATACGTTCAATTTGATTGGAGATTATATTGTAAATGACAAGTTCTATGTTTATCGAATGTGCATTGCTTGTGATAATTTTGTTGATTTTAAATTATATGTTTGCGCAAGACATCTATTGAGCAATGTCATGGTCACTTTGAGATGGAGTTGAATACAAGTGCCTATTGTTTAGAACGCACACTACTACAGAACACGTCATCACAGACGGTTCGGAACCGTCATCACAGACGGTTTCCGAACCGTCTATATTTGTTCGTCTGTGATAACAAGCAGTTATCACAGACGGTTCAAAACCGTCTGTGAGACTATTATCACAGACGGTTTCAGTTACAAACCGTCTGTGATAAGTGGTTATCACAGACGGTTTTAAAGTAAACCGTCTGTGATAAGTAGTTATCACATATGGTTTACTTTAAAAACCGTCTGTGATATTAAAACCGTCTGTGATAAGCACTTATCACAGACGGTTTTATGTTGAAACCGTCTGTGGTAATAGCCTTCACAGACGGTTTCAACATAAAACCGTCTGTGGTAGTGAGCGATCCTAGCTACATTGTTTGCTGTTTTTTGGCCAGCCTCAGGAATTGCTAGCCATGCCCTCTGAAAACAAGCATGTACAAAAAACAGATACATCGCAGATAATCAATTGTTGACAACTCAAATTGATCATTACTCAAAATAAATTAATAAAGATCGAATTTGTTGAAGTATTTTCGCTATAGTTGTACAATTGGATTACAATTAAGTCAATTGTTTGCGTGAATCTGCGGGTCGTGATGGAGTGAAACTCTCCTTTGTCAACTATTTACATCATGATAAAGGTGCATAGTGCCTCGAACTTCCACAAGCTCTTGCATAACGAGTCCATGTAAATCTATTATCAAACCCCGCCGCTAGGTCAAGAAAAAATAGTAAGGATATATATTTGAATTTACAATTACAAAAAATTATTTGAGATTGACAAACCTCCTGATTCTTCATCTTAGCACTAATGATTTCTTTGCATATGATGGCAAGCGTAGAATGCACATAGCTCATCATTTTTTCTTTGGCGACCTTGCAAAAATAGAATTACATATATACGTCTGATCGAGTTGAAGACACATTTTTATGAAGTATGATATATATAGGATTATTGTGTTGTAGTGCGTACCGGAAATTTCGTCCTGTGTGTTAGTTGGGCGCTGGATCCACTGTATCTTCCTTGTTGGCTAACATAGGAGATGAACGAACTACATAATTGAAAAAAGTTATCCTCGGGCATTTCAAACGAAGGAAGACTACAATAGAGTTATGTATGGAGGAAATGATCATACTTGTCGAGTATTCCTTGCGAATCTTTGAAGTCGTGATCGTTTCGACTAGGAATCAAGATATATCACGTGTTCCTCCGGTATAATGACTAAAAGGATCGATGGTACCTACTCATGTATGTCGCTATAACTATTAAACCTAAGTACAAATGAAATTTGAATAGCAAATAGTGAAGCACTTACCCCTGGTTGTAGGGCACCAGTATGTAGTCCTTGCGAGTCTAAAGAAGCAATGCCGTCGTTATGTAGTTCTCGACGAAGGTCGCATCTGCTTCGATGGTTTGCATAGATACCACGTGTGGGTCGAGGAAACCCACCGGTTCTCGCCCTTCCCGGGCATATTTCATCATGTATCTATACATAAGCAATGAGTTACGATATTTATCGGTATTACATGAATGTAGAACTTGATTGTACACACTTACAGTGTCCAACATCGTAGAAGCGAGGCGTCGAGGGCTTCGAGATTGAATAGGTTGAATAAGTCGTTGAAGCCCACCACGAAGTTGCCCGGCCCGTTGAAGAAATGCTCATCCTTGTATGCGACGGTGATTCCAGTATCGCATCCCTTCTTTGCGGTATTCCGCAGGTACCAGGCATGCAAAGCCTGACAAGCAAATCCAGCGCATTAATCCTATTGTAATTACAGAATTTACAGAATTAAGCATTAATCCTATTGTAATTAGCACAGATTTGCAAAAGATTGATGATAGTTTGTGCTCTCAGAAGGAGAGTTGCAAAAGAACAAGTCTTTGCCATCTCAATCCTATTGTCTATACACTTCATGAAATGAATATGATAATATAAACTCAAGTATGCAATATATCGATCAATTTCAAACTCTAGTAAGACAATATTTCAAAGAAGGTCACATTAATGATGCGAATGTTGTGCAAGCAGGATGGATTGTAAGTCAATATAATGCCATACTTATCTGGAGTTGATGAAAGAAATACTTCAGACGAAGTATAACCAAAGGAGCTGATAAAGTATAACCAAGAAGCATGAAGGAAATACTTCAGACGAAGTATAACCAAGAGAAGTTGATGAATGATAGCTAGAATTTATATTTATCAAGGAAATTCCATGAGCCTTAGCTGGAATTTTCGAGCACGGGCTAGACATTAGCCTTGTGAGTTAACCAGTTATATCGTTTTGGATATCTATAGCTAGTTATTATTACTGTTTATTATTGTTTGGTTACAATGCGTCAAGGACATACACTTATTTGTTACTAACATTATCTGGCTACGGTTAATTGCTCACTAGTGCAATCCTGGATATAAGACTATATTATAACAGTGTACGCAATCAGATTTGAGCTCGGCTCGATAAAACTTCTATTCACACCTCGCAGCATAGCATGACGCTCTAATTAACTTAACTAAACTCGCTTTAATCGACTTAGTTATCTTACTAAGCATCCGATAATGTGGGACACAATGCTATGCATCTTATATATTGAAAGTACTTTGTGGGACATAACAAGCTAAGGCCCACTGATCATGATCTCATGTGCATAGCTAAGTGTTAATAGAGACAAAGTTACGGGTTCGTGAACTCTCTCCAACAATTAATATTTTCATACAAGGTCACACCAATCATCTCTAATCGATTAAGTTATAACTATTGCAATTATTATTATGTTAGCAATGCCCTAGGGTTTGCATGTTATTGGGACAACTACACTCTATATGATATGTTACTAAATCCTTAAATCATTGTTCTTTGAGTTTAGCAGCTAAAGGCAATCTAATTAGCCTCTAATTACTTGAACTTATCCTGATAAATTGCCCATTACTTATAATGGACTAGGGTTGCTGACTTTGAGTATATTTAACAGACCTTGATTGATATGGTCGGCTGAGCATCTGATCAACTCTTAACTATGTTGGATTTACACATTAAATGGCAATGCTCACTTGCCCAATCTCCAAGCGCATAGACTACCTCTTGATCGACTTAGTTAGCTCTTGATTAACTTAGTCGATGTAAACACTAACTGTTATGTCCTTAGCCTAATCACTCAATGACATTGCCTTTGCATCATACTGACAAATGCTTGTCTTTGCATCATACTGAACATATTTCTGATCATTTTCAGTTAATATCACTTAGCCCTTAATCACCTAACTATACTAAGCGACTCGCTAATCCTTGCCACTTAACCTAAATTACTTACTAGGGAGGACTTACTTGCCAGATTAACCTTATATCGAACACACACACAGAGATACATACATACAGAGAACACGAGCAGGGGCTGCGGCCGGCTTGGGGCGTGGCTCGTCGCCGGCGATTGGCGGATGGCGGTGGCGGGGAGCAACAAAATGGAACCTGGAGGAAAGGCGATCAAGGGGTGGTGGTGGTGCGGTAGGAGGCAGGCCGGGAGGCGGGGCGGCTGCATCGCGGCCGACCATGGAGAAAGCAGTCTGGCGGCTCGGAGTGGGATGGGAGGAAAATGGAGGCGCGCATGGGCATGAGGAAAGCTAGGGAACTTACCCGCGGTGGCGGTGGCGGAGGTGGCGGGTCGGGAGGCGCGGGAGTCGGGAGGAGGGGCGCTGGGTCGGGAAGGAGTTCGGAGAGGAGGCGCGCGGATTCGGTGGAGGAGGCGCCGGGTTCGGGAGGCGGCGCAGAGGTCGGGGCCGATAGGGTTAAAAGCAAAACCTATCGGTTCTTTGAACCTTATAAAAATGTCTCGGCTCAATTTATATGAAGCACAGGAAATCACAGACGGTTCTATTTCAGAACCGTCAGTGATATCCTGACGATTACGAAATATAACCGTCAGTGATATTACTGAGCACGGTTATTATTGGGAACCGTGCGTGATAATTACTATCACAGACGGTTCACAATAACAACCGTGCATGATAGGCTCATTAACGCCAAAACAAAGCCCAGACAGACCCAACACAGACGGTTTCAAAGGAACCGTCTGTGATGGGCCGTCTGCTATAGCCTCTTTTGTAGTAGTGGCAACATGATGCCTACTTGTTTATCATGTACCAGTAAACAGAGTAGTGTAGTTGAAGCATGGAAGGTACTAAGAATTTTCACCCCTAAATTTGAACAACTTGATCTAGCTCGTCCCTTTTATATTTTATCCATATACTTAGAAAAGTCGAGTATTACTTTTTCTCATGGAAGAGAGAATGATGTGAATGAAGGTACCACAATGTATATATCAAATACATCCTACGGTTGCAGTTGTGTTACTTATTTTGTGCAAAACAACGCGAATGACACAATAATTGATTCATACATATATCACGTATATACGTTGTTCTCTTTGTTTAGTACATTTTTAGCAAATCATCATGCGCTACACGGAAGTTGTTTGGATGATAAATACATATATCATGCATATACGTTGTTTTCTTTGTGTAGCACATTTTCAGGCTATCAAAAGCCGAGGACGGCTTTTTTTTTGAAGAAAGGGGGGATGATGAGGATATCCCGACTACTTATGAGGCTGTTTATGAAGCAAGAGCTACATTTCTCAAACAACAGGTGCAATTGTTTCTTAACAAGTTTATTTGTGTTTTCTGTGAGAATTGGACACTACGTAAAAGCAATACTTTGTCCATTCTCAGGTTCGACAAGCTTAAGGTCATTGGAACCGTGAGGGAGGCTAGAGCCAAAGCAATAGAGGAGCACAAGGAGGAGGGTAACCATGTTTGTTGCCTACTGATGAAGAACAAGAAGGTCAAAGCGGTTGGGAAGGAGAAAGTCAAGCAGCCCATGCGGCTGATCAAGGAGGAAAGAAGCCCGTGTGATGGGAGAGCAAAAGGGAACTTAAAGCTCAAGTTTTGGATAAGATTTTTAAGCCCAATTTAGATCTCCCACAACCCCAACCGAAATCAAATTCGGAATCAACCCAGAATCAAATTCGGATTCGGAATCAGCATCAAATTCGGATTCGGAATCAGTAGGAAAGTCCGAAGTAAAACGATCATAACTTTCACAAACGGAGTCCAATTTGGGTGTTCTTGGGCTTGTTAGAAAGATAACTTCAAGCCCGATCCAACAGATCCTCCATCACTCCGAAATTCCTCCAGAGTCGAAAGATATCACTGAAACAATATGATAGTTGTAAAATTAGAGTTTCCTTTTTGTTTTAGATTGAGTCAGAATTGGAGTAGGAGTTCTAATTCCGAATTAGAGTAGGAGTAGGGCCTCTTGGCCAGCCATGAGGAGGAGAAGGGCACTATATATTAAGGGTTAGACCCCCATTGTAACCTCATACCAGTTTATGCATAAGAATAGAAACATAGCTATTGTTTGTTCTTTCGAAACCAGAGTTCATGCGAGGACTTTGAGAGAGGACTAGGCGATCCGTTGATTCATTCTGCAACTCAAGGTCAAGCCGTCGTTCCATTGGGAATTGGGGACTTTGGTTCGTCGTTTGTGGTCTCGCGACGAACAACTATACCGTGTGTTTTGGGCGTTTTCCAAAGAGTTGAGGGTTCGTGCATTGGCGTGAGTGTTCAGCGACATCGTTTACTTCATATCATTTATCCACGGTTCCTCACCGAGAAAATCGGGCATCCCCCGTATCACCCCTGCTGCCTCCTCCCCCATTGCGCCACCCCTGCTGCCTTCTCCCCCACTGCGCCACCTTAGAGAGGAGAAAGAAGGTAAGGAAGGAGGCAGGGAGGACAAGGAAAGGAGGAATCTAAAGAGAGGAGGGAGGGAAGGAAGGAGGCAGGGAGGACAAGGAAAGGAGGAAGCTAAAGAGAGGAGGAAGAGAGGAGAGGAGGAAGAAAGGGAAGAAGATATCGCGGGATATTAATTTGGCATATTCGTCGTGAGCTCCGAGGGTAACGATCTGTAACCCTTTATATTTGCTCTAGTTTAATCACTAATAAATTTTAGTATGTTTGGTTAATAAGAAAAGTACTTGCGGTTTATTAATGTAATTTAACACTAATTTGTTACGTGAATAGTGTAGATGGACCGAAACTGGACGTACGTTGAGAACCGTGTGAGTGACGAATACATTAATGACATATTTGCTTTTAGAAGAGCCGCCGAGCAGGATATGTTGAAGAAGGGGATAAAATTTATGTATTGTCCATGCATTGATTGCGGTAATATAAAAATATTTAACAACCCAGCGCAGATCGAAGCTGACTTGATTCGAAGGGGTTTCAAAAAAGGGTATACATGTTGAACCAGACACGGTGAAGGAAAGATTATACAGGAAGTTAATAATGACGACATCGTAGAAGTCAACAATATACGGATGTGGATATGTACTTTTGATGAGGATAGGTCGCACGATGACAATCTAGATTAGGTGCTACGCGATACAGAAGGGGACTACAGTGAGAGAGAGTTTTGTAAATTCGAGGGATTAATAGAGGACTCAGGGAAACCTTTGTTCCCTGACTGCAAGCCAGAATACACAAGGTTGTCAACCGTACTTGAACTGCTGAAATTAAAGGTAAGCAATGGTTGGTCCGACAAGAGTTTCACGACGTTGTTAGGTCTCCTAGCGGACATCCTTCTGGAAGGAAGCGTGTTGCCCAGCACAACCTACCAAGCCAAGAAGGTTCTTTGTCCATTGGGAATGGAAGTAGAAAGAATACATGCATGTCCGAATGATTGTATCCTTTACCGTAAAGAGTATGCAGACATGCATGTATATCCCGTGTGCAAAGCATCCCGATACAAGCGTAAGAATACTGCTAATGTGAAGCAAGAACCTCATGATAAGATGTTGTGGTATCTGCCTGTGATCCCAAGTATGAAGTGTTTATTTACGAACCAAAAGGAGGCAAGATTGATGCGTTGGCACTCAGAGGAGCGTAAGAAAGATGGAAAGCTAAGACACCCTGCTGATTCTGCCTAGTGGAGAAACTTTGATCGGAGCTTCGAAGAGTTCGGTGCGGAACCGAGGAACATAAGGTTAGGGTTGAGTACAGATAGAATGAATCCTTTTGGTAACATGAGCAGCCGACATAGCACCTGGCCTATGAATCTATGTATGTACAACCTTCCACGAACCGGGCCACTTCGTCGTGGGCTTCGATGACTTATTCGACCTATTCAACCTCACTGCTCTCGACGCCTCACTTTTACAATGCTGGACACTGTAAGTGTGTGCAATCAAGTTCTACACTCACGTAATACCAATAAATATCACAACTCATTGCTTATATATAGATACATGATGAAAAATATCCGTCGATGGAAAGAACCGATGGTTTTCCTCAACCCACACGTGATCTCTGAGCAAACCATCAACCAAGACACATCCTACGTCGTGAAATACATAACGACGTGATTGCTTGCTCAGGACGACAAGGGCTACATAATGGTGCCCTACAACCAGAAGTAAGTGCTTCACTACTTGCTATACAAATTTCATTTGTACTTTATACGCAGCACAAACTTAGGTTTATGACTATAGCGACATACATGAGTAGGTTCCACTGGATCCTTTTAGTCATTGTACCAAAAAGAAACAAGGTAATATACCTTGATTCCCTACTCAACAAAAACCACGACTTCACCCTTGTGAAATGAATACTCGACAGGTATGCTCATTTCCTCCATACATAACTCTATTATAGTCTTCCTTCTTTTCAAATGGTCGAGGATAACTTTTTGGAATCATGCAGGTCGTTCATCACCTATGTTGCCGAGGGAGGGCCATACAACGGATCGAGCACCACACTGCAACACAGGACGTGATTTTTGGTATACGCTACAACATAATAATCATATATCACACTTCGTAATAATGCGTCTCGAACTGACTGTACCTATATATGTAATTCAATTTTTGCAGTGCCGCTAGTAAAAACAAGATCACCTATATGCATTCTATGTTTGCCATCATATGCGGCAAATGATGAGTGCTAAGATGAAGGAACCCGAGGTTTGTCAATCTCGCAATAATTATTTCCTAATTATAAATTTAAATATATATATATATGCTTACTACTTTACTCCTGCTAGTGACAGGGCTTGAACATAGATTTAGATACACTTGTTATGAAAGAGGTCTAGGAGGTTCGAGGGGCGCTCTGCGCCTTCATCAAGACGGAGATCGTTAACGCCGACAGAGACCTTCACTCCGTCGACACCACTGAACGACCTTGAAACTATTGATTCAATTGTAATTAATCACTTTGAGTAGTTGTAATTCAATTGTAAATCTAGAGACAATACTTGAACATAATCTTTTGGAATTGATTTGGACTTTTAAATGATCATTTTGAGTTGTCAATAATTGATTCATCTGTGATGTATCTGTTTTCTGCTTGCTAGTTTTCAGAGGGCATGACTAGCAATTCCTGAGGCTAGCTGAAAATTTAAAAAAATTTAATTAGGTATAAAGAACTATCACAGACGGCTTTTGGCTAGAACCGTTTGGGAACAGTACTACCACAGACGATTTTTGTTGAAACCGTCTGTGAAGGACCAAGATCGCAGACGGCTTTTGGCTAGAATTGTCTGGGAACGGTACTACCATAGATGGTTTTTGGCTAAAACCATATGTGAAGGGCCAATATCACAGACGGCTTTTGGCTAGAACCGTCTGGGAACGGTACTACCACAGACGGTTTTTGTTGAAACCGTCTGTGAAGGGCCCAAGATCACAGACGGTTTCAACCAAGAACCGTCTGTGATATACTACATATCACATACGGTTCATCGGTTAGTAAATAGAACCGTCTGTGATATCCGACATATCACAGACGGTTTTTGTGATATGTAGGATATCACAGATGGTTTGTAACTAGAACCGTCTGTGATATAGTATGTATCACAGATGGTTCTTTGGTTGAAACCGTCTGTGATAGTGGTATTTCACAGACGATTTTAACTAGAAACCGTCTGTGTTGAGCCTTATCATAGACGGTTCAACAACCGTCTGTGATAACCAACTGTTATCACAGACATAAAAATTCAGATGATTCAAAAACTGTCTGTAATAACAGTTTTGAACCGTTTATAATGTACTTTTGTGTAGTAATAGATGTTGTAGTCTGAAAACCATACGTGAACACCGACCAAGCTCGTCCTCCTCGATAATCCCATTCAAGCATTCATATCACACCATCGAAGTTGCACATCGTGACACAGAGGTGCAAATCCTGAATGATCGGCCAGAACTCCCCATAGTTCAATTATTCAATTCAAAGGCTGCCTCCACATCGTTCCACAGGTAGCTTTCATTGCAAGCAGTCTATCTTCTTGATGATCCATCAGGGGTCTACCATTTGGTAGACCAGCAATGCAGTGAAGACTGATTTCATATTAGTTTAGATTTCCATCTAGCAAGCCTCATCCCATATGGCAACCTCTTGATCCATCATATTAGTTTTCCTTTAAAAAAAGAAGAATAATAATAATCAAATGGTAACAACTCTTTAAAAAGGAACAAAACGGTAGCATAAAATTTCAAGATTAGGCCATTTATTAACTTTGAAATAAAATTAAATTTGCAGCAGACCCACCTTTACCCTTTCTTTCTTTCTTTTTTTTTCGCAAATTCTCATGTAAAAAAATTCTCATGTAAAAAAAATCAATACGAAGTTTGATTTTTAACACATAAGATGTTGCAGCAAGGTAGTAAATTGTCCTTTTCGAAGGATGGAAGGAAACATCTAAAAACTTGAGATTGCAGATAGATCAAATACACATTCCTAAACAAAAACACCTTAAGCACTGAAGTCCTCACAAGTAAACCTGGTTTGAGTCACATTGTTGCTAGTTGGTCCTATTTTACAATCCAGCTGGTCCAGGAAGTTTAATTTAAGTGGCCCACCAATTTGAGAACAATTGGATAGTTGCAGTGCCCAAAGAAGACCAAGTCTAGTAGTACCGGCTTTCCAAAACACAAAACAGGTCTAATAGTACCTGCGTGGTGATTGTAACATCCCACTTTTGGCACTGTTTTGAGTGAAGTTCGAATTTGATATTGAATTCAAAGTTTGCAACTCCAAAATTCGCTCAAATTTCAAATTTTGAATTTGCAAAACCCTCCACAGGCTCACCAGACCACCTACCCCCCCGGCCCGGCTCGGCCCTGGCCCGGCCTAGAACACACCGTGTTGCCCTGCCTGCGCCCAAAGCGCAACCCGCGCCCACCACATTCGCTGGCGCCCCACCTCACTAGCGCCTGCATCCGCACCTTGCCCGGACCCCCCCTTTCCCCTCCTCTCCTTGCCGGTATACGACCTCGCTTTGTCGTGCGCGCCATCTTTGCCTGACATCGCCGCAGACGCCGTCTTGCGTGCATGCCGGTCTCTACACCGCCACTGTGCTAGCATAGTGATGCGCTGCTCCCTTCAGTGCGCCTCAACGACCACTTCGCCCCTCCACAGCTTTATAAGCCACACCAACCTTTCCCCGAGCTCGTCTCACCCTCCCCGGCCACTCCCCCTCCCCCCTTTTCCCCTCCTCCACCGATCACCAGCACGAAAAGGGCGCGAGCTCCGCTTTTGGCCGCCACACTACTGTCGCGTCACCGTCACTCTGGTGAGCCCCTCTCCTAACCGCCTGGGTCACCGCGTGTTCCGGAGCTTGATGAACCTTCCCCCACTTGATTTCCCCTTTTGTCCACAGGAACCCGCCGGCACCTTCGTCTTCCTCGATCTCGGCCAACTTCGCCAACCTGCCGTCGCATCATCTCCTGTGAGTACTTCACCAAGTGGACCGCATCACGACGTGTTCCTGGTCATTCTCCACCTTTTCCCCCCTCTCAATTTGGTCGATTACTGGCTGTGGAGAGGCGCCAACGTGAGCCTGTCTTCTCCATCGCCGTCCACCGTCGCCCCGTCACCTCGGCCACTCTCTGGTCTCCCCCGTTTGGCCCTGCACCTTCCCCATGGCCGCACGCCACCCGTGTCTTTGCCTTGCCTCCCATGTTGCCGCGTTGCCGCCGCCTGCGTGTCTTTGTCGCCACGCTCGATCCTCTCCGGCGCCATCGTAGCCACTCGTGGGATCGCAACCCCCACAGGGTTCCATTTTTCATGTCGGCCAGCAACCCTGCGTCGCCGCTTCGCCGCCATGCCCGTCTCTCCGATCCTTGAGTTTCCTCTGTTTGACTCTATATTATGCTCTCAGTTGATTCTTTCAGTCAATGACATGTGGGTCCCTATGTCATACTCTTGTCCTTCTCTCTTTCTCTCCTTTCACTAGCATGTGGGGCCAAGAAGTCATACTCTGTGGTTGTTGCTATGCAAAATCAAAATAGAATATTCTAGGAATATTCATCTCCTTTGCAATTTTCAACAATTTCCTTAAGAAAACTTAGGGTGTTCGTTCTCTTCCGCATTTAACTCCGAATAAATCGTTTCTTGTTTCTAAAATTTTATAAATTCAAGATCTATCTGTTGGCAGTAGTTTTGTTCAATTTGGAGTTCATTTTAATTTCTTTCATATTTATTTGCTTTGCTCGTTTGTTTCATTTTCCAGCGCGATCGTCCAAGTAGAGTTCAAAGACGCAGAATAGTCCCAGTTCGAGCAAGCGCAAGACTTCCAAGACCCACCTGTTTTTGAGCCAGGGGAGTAAACATTTGATCATATTGAACCTACATTTGTGAAAAATTATATTCATTTAAATTATCAAATTACATGCTTAATTCATTATGCAAATGCATGTCAAACTTTAAGGTAGTTACATGCCGACTTGATACTTTAGTATTATTGTATCTCTTGATATTTGAATCGCATAATCCTTGTCGTCCTAGATAATTATTTGGTAACTTTACTAGCTATAGGTTGTACTTAAGCATCATGAAGTATCAATGCATTAATCATCCTAATCATCATTTTTGAATTATGAAACTTGTTTTGGATAGTCATTGGAGGGAAATGACTGGAGTATTTGAGATAACTTAGTTTTATGCTTCTCAAAACCCTAATATCTTGATGTTACCACATCTGGACGGATGGTATGATGGTTGATGCGGATCTAACACTAGAAATGGTGGTATGTGGTATGCACCGCCCGATAGCTTTAATGACTTAATCCTGTGATGACCTCCCAATGTAAAATAGTGCAACCACAAGTCTATAATAGTGTCGACCTAGCTAAATAATTTGTATCCACCAGTGCGAGATGCACCATTGGAGTGACCCATGAGTTGTGTCACTGGTTTTAAGCCGTCGTGGACACGGGTCGTGTCGCTGGTGTAACCACCGTTTAGCGCAAGAGGGGGTCTGGGTGTGGTAGACATAACTATCCTCAGATGAAACCTTAGCGGGTGTAACTTACACTGGGGGTGCATTGTAAAGGCCTTATGATGATCTCCTTGATTCACATATCTAAGAAAACATGTGAAACACAACAAGCTGATTATCTCTTATGGGTAAAGTGTACAGTCTCTGCAGAGTATGAACTGTTCGAACAGTTGTGCCCACGGTCAAGGGTAGACATCGGGATTTGCTCGAGTTAGTTTCTATTTTATAAAACTTTGTGGGTGGGATGAAAATTTGTCAGGTGGATGTAACTAACTCTGATTTTGGATTTTTCCTGGGTGGATGTAACCCAGTGTTGTTAAATTGGGTGGATGTAACCCTTGTAATCAAAATTAAGCATATTGTGGATGGAACCATGTAACAGGTGGATGAAACCTACACTGTTATTAATAATGCACACCTTTACTCTCTTTATGAAATTATGGTTTCGTTAAAATACTAAGTCATATGAATTTCTAATTATTATAATTGGAAATATTACTTTTAGCAAATAAAAGAACCTGGGTTATCCTTGTAAACTTTGTATGTATAATTATTGCATTCTATGTGTTGGCTCGCGGAGCACTATTGCTTGTGCTCACTCTCGCTCCCCAACTCCCTCAGAGCCCGTGGACCAAGGGCACTACGCATACTCTGAGGTTCCGGAGTGATGGCAGTGAAGATGGTGGAGATTATATTAGTCTCTAAAGGTCTAGGTCTCGCCCCAGTCTGGTTGGCTAAGTCGGTGCTTGCGCACACTAGTATTTTCCAAGTGGATATTGTAACATCCCAAAAATTTGGTTTGCTTTGAGTTTAAAAAGAAAAATAACTATTTGAATTTTTCTGCTAAAGTTAAAGCTTAATTGGAATTTGCAGAGATCAAAAACAATTTAATATGAATAATCTCAGCATCAACTATTGTCAAAATTATTTTATTTGGGTTATTTGTGCTTGGATATATTTTCTAGATTTTTCTAGAATTTTTTTGAGTACATTTGCTATTTTCTAATTTCTATTTGGATTTTTTAGTATTTTCTAAAAAATCTATTTTAAATTCCCGGAACAGTAGTGGGCCGAAACCCAACTACTATTCTGAGTCGGCCCAACCCAGCTGGCCCTTTGCCCCCGTCCACTCCCGCGTCGCAGCCCAACTCTCGCTCGGCCTTTGCTTCCGCTCGCGCTCGCTGCTCCCTTTCTCTCTACCGAGTGGGCCTCGCCATTGCCAACGCGTCGTCTTCCTCCCAGACACCGAGTCGTGCCCGAGTGGGACTTGCGCCACGCTACCGTCTCCAGCTTGGACTCTCCCTCCACCGGTGCTATATAAGCACATCTAGCCGTGTCAATTTCTCCGCCCCAAGGTTCTCCACCAAAGCCCTACATCCTCCCCGCCGTTTTCTACTCTCGTTGCGCCGCAAGCTGTCAAGGACCGCCGGACGTCAAAGATTCTTCGCCACCTGAATTCACCGCTGTCGGACCACCACCCCCCGTGATTCCACTGCCGACGGGTCCGCAATAGTGTGGGCTACATCGTGCTCCCGTCGTCCTTTCCCGAGGATCGTTGTAGCTCCGTTGTTGTCTTCGTCCGACAACCGACTGCCGCCTCCCTTCACTGACCTACCTCTCCGGTGAGCTCCTTTGCTTTCCGTACGCGTCATGCTGTGCACAATGTTATTCTCGTCCAAACCCATCTCTTGCTTCTCTCTCTGGGTCGCCGAAGCTTTGCTGCCAGTCGTCCTTCTCTCCGGTCATCTTCGAATTGTCATTGCTCCGAACAACTTTGGTCCTTCCTGAGCGTCCCAATCCCCTAGTTGCTGCGGTCGCCATGCTCACCCCAATCTCCTCAAGCACCTTTGCTTCATCATGGCCGCTGCACCCGAGCACCTCGCCGTCGCCAATGTCACCGCCATCGTAGATACACTGCCGCCCGGCCCAAGCCACCACCTCCCAGAGCTTTGCCGCTTCCTCGGGGTTTCGTTTTGCTACTTCGTCGGAGTCGCCTCGCCGCCATTCGCCGTCACCGACCGCCGTCCTGCCACCTGCCGAAGCTGCTCTGCTCTTCCTCGCGTTGCTCTCTCGGCTGACGCAGCTCGCCATATCATCCTCCACGTCAGCGCACCTCGGCCTGCCATGTGGTGCACCCGAGCAAAGGAGCCATGAGCTCGGTCCATCTTCGACCATCTCGCTGCCAGTGGGACTCACCTGTCAGGCCAATTTCAATTTCTTTTTCTTTTGACTGAAATTCTCCACTGACGTCAGCTGACGTCATAAATCCCTTTTTCTTTAGAAAAATAATTCAGTAAATTCAGAAATTCTGATTTTTCATTATTTCATGTGATTTCAATATTCCAAAGCCCATTTATTTTGCATCCAAACTTCGATTGAGCCCTTCCAAATTTCTAAATTCATCTAAATTCGAGCTCTATTTATCTAAGATTTTTATTTAGTTTTTGGAGTTGGTTTTACCTTGGTTTTGTATTTATTTGATTTATTTGCTTTGTTTGCGAGTAGACGTTGATTCTTCGGGCAATTTTGAGCAAGGAGGAGTACACCAAGATCATGACCAATACTAGGATCTATTCCAAGTCAAGCCGTAGTCATTTGATCATATTGAACCTAATATTTCAAAAGTATATTATTTTATACAATTGCAAGCTATCTTTATATCAATTGTTTTGGGATTAGTTATTACCTATTGTCATTATGCCTCCATTGATTATTTGAATGCCTTGAATCATTTGTCACCGTGCTAGCATGGATAACTTTAGTTGGACCTATTTGTATCACCAACATGGGTATCATATTGATGCTTAGTTTAGCTTAGTTACGATGAGTTCATTATCACATGTGTCATAATGATTAATCTTGACTTAATGATATATGAAATTGTGGTGGTTAGCCACTGTTGTTGAAATTGGTATTCCATGGCAGGGAATGTCATTGGTCACAGTTAAACAAAATGGTTTTCGCTTTAGCGAGTGGTCGGTGGATAATGGGGGTGTGGTTAACACGTTGTGGGTTTGTGGAAAGATCGCTTGAGTAACTTGTCAAGAACTTAATCTTGTGCGCCATTGAACTGAGCCTTAACCGTACAACCACATGTCCTGTATGGGCGGGGCAATGTCTTAATCTCGGTTCTGTCTTAGAAGTGTGAGTTACGGGGGACGTACTCACTATGGCGCAAGAAAGGGGTCCTGTCTGGTCGGTTAGACATTCAATGTTGAAACCTTAGCGGGCAACACTAGATTAAGAAGGAGCTTTGTCATGTGCTCTAGACTGCTTACCTAAGGTAGTGAGCAGTGGTATCGATGGATGCCAAACAGACTAGAGAAGTCGTGTCTTGTGGGTCAATCTGTACAACCTCTGCAGAGTGTAAAACTATTCGAATAGCCGTGTCCGTGGTTATGGACATGCTCAGGGATTTCACATGAGAGAAAGAGTTTCTTATAAAATTGTTGGAGTGTGATTGAGAAGTTCACTTGATGAATATAATGTTTGTCCAGTGAATGGGTAATTCACTTGGTGGTTTGTGTCGATTGGTGAATGAGGAATTCACTTATCATTGGTTTGGTTGGGAAGTGAATGGGTAGTTCACTGGTTGTTTCAAAGAAATTTTTTACTTATTTATTATTCTTTTCAATTATGCATTTCAATCTATTTACTGTATTTATTGTAAATGTTGTTTTCTACAGAAGAACCATACAGCTAACCTTTGGCAAGCCTTGCATGAATATTATTTGCATACATTTTTCTACGCCCTGTTGAGTGATTTATGTACTCACAGCTTATGCCTTTGTTGATCAGTTGAGAAATACCAAGCTGCCCAAGAGTTCTTTCAGAATGAGGACTATGAAGGTTTTACGTATTAGGATGCGTTCTCCACTCGATTGCCTATGGGCATGTTGATTGGCTTTCCAAGTTTTCCGTTCCGCTACAAGAGTTTATTTGTTTCTTTAGCCCTGCGTGGCAAGTTAAGTAAACGTTGACCATGAGGTTCAGTTATTATTATTATTATTTGTTATTTCGAGATCTTTTTAGTTCAATCGAATAAATGGATGGTATTTCATCACTATTTCCTGTGTGAGCTAGCTACTGATCTGAGACTAGTTCAAAATACACAGAGGGTTCCTGAGATGTATTTTCGGGTCCCGACAGATATGAAAATTTCAAATAATCATCACAAAATATGAAAACCATTTCTTCATAGAAATCCTAGGGAGGGATGCGACCTAGTCAAAGATAATCTGTGATAAAATTCATGTTAATGACGATTACTTTTGTCATAAAATATTTACATTTAAGACAAAGAAAAAAATATCATGTATAAGTGGTCAACTGCATTACACACCTCAGACCTTTCCTCAACCTCTCTCAAATAGCACTTTCCTCAATCTCTCCCAAACCTTTCCTCAATCTCTCTCAAAATTTCATGTCTAATTTGTAAAATTGTGCAGCAAGCATTTTATATCCCTAAATTATGAAAAAAAAATATGGTGTGATTTTCATTTAATTTCACTTTATTAGGGAAAGTTTAACATGAATGCAAACGATGAAGTGGCCCAAGTAACATGCACTAATATACAAGGGTGCGATTCGACAAGAACGCTATAGGCTAAAGAAGCATTATTTTTATAATATTCCTTTGAATGGAGTACTCTCGAAAGGCCCATCACCAAATATCAAGTCAGAAGATTGGACAAAACTTATGGAGAAATGGTCTGATCCATGAAACAATGTATGAACGAAACAAGACAACAACAGATAGTTGTGCATTTGCTAATATGTTATACTAATAAGAAATCTCTTAATCTAGGAAACTTATGAAAAGAACAAAATTAATTGAGGAAAGGTCAAATTTCACCAAACAATTGGTACTAGGTGTTATGTTGCCCAACTTTATTCTCTGGTAAGTTATGGATCTTTTCTCCAATAGCTCAATACAATGTGTTGATGGAATTATAATTGTTGTATCTTCCAATATAATTTTGTAGAAGGAGAAACACAACAATTAAGACCCAAGCGCTATTGAGTTTTTTTTCAAAGAAAGCCATTTCAGCAAAAAGAAAGGTTGCATGAGTGAAGATGCACAAAAAGCATATGTATGTTCTACATAACACAAGATTCATTTATCACATTTGCTTTCTAAATATTAGTCAATATTCTTCTTTTGTGAGTCATTAAGAATTAATATTTAGATGTTAAGAAATACAACTACTCCTATTTTACACCTCCATATTTTACTTTCAGACTGCTATGGAAACTCTTAGAGAAGTTTTGTCTCAGAGAAGCAAATCAAGCACCTTTCTTGTAAACATGGGTTTCCCAACAACCTCTAAGACATCTACCAACCCTGCTTCATCTAGGCACATCCAAGAGCCAGAAGACACACTTCGAGTGGAGAGGGAGTAAAATGTATGGAACGAAAAACATCTCATTGCACGACTCAAATCTCAGGAACAAGAACTTGAAGAAATAAAAAGAAAGCAGCTGGGAGAAATGGATAGTTTGACAAAAAACCATCAAGAAAAACTGGACAATATGAAGACGACCCAAGAAGAGAAAATAGATGCTTTGGTAAAGAAACAAGAAGAAATGGAAGCCCTAGTTCGATTTGTCTTAAGGCAACAACAACATACCCAGCCTAACCCATCCCCTAACCAAGGGACTTGACAATAATAGTCCGTTGATGAGAAGATATATATTTTTGGATACGATGCTTTTGGTGGTATATGACTAGTGAACTTCCCATCTTTTGGCGGTCTGATAATATTGTTGATCTCTTCATATTTTGTTACTAAGAGGAAGATGAACTCAATCACCTGTATATTTGGAGGTTTTCATGTGTGAAATTGCCTTGTTTGTTGAAGTCAGAAAATTGTCTCTATAACTTTTCAGTTATGTGTGTAACGGTTGTGGTATGTGAAATGTGGGATGAATCATATCTAGTGTACTTCTGACATCAATGATGATATCAATAGTCTGCTGGTGTTCTCAACATTTTAATAATTTCATTACTAATATATACGGTGATGATTAAAAATTGTAGAAATTTGTCAATGTGAAAACAAACCATGATGATTTAAATTGTCATTGTTTTACCTACCTTAGCAGGCTACATCCACCATTTAATGACGAATATAGGAGAATATGTGACAATTACTCTTGTATTGAGTGACGTTCTATTTTGTCATAGATTTTCATCATTCTATGATGCTTAACAAAATGTCACTGATTATTCGATAATCCATGACGAACCAGAAATGGTTCGTCACTCTTGGCTTATAATGACGCACATTCCATGACGTTGAGTATGACGAAATGTTTTTGTCACATAGTATCATCGATGACAAAATCAAGGTTTCTGTGATGTTTTGCCATTGTCATTGAACATCAAATCAGTTGCAGTGAATATACTCAATCTTGATTAAATTGTTGTTCAGATGATGAGAATGATCACATGCCAGACGACGCCTTCTTCGGTCCCAGTACCGAGGGTACGAGGATGGGTCTTTCTAGGGTTTACTCCTTGTCAGTTGCCCGAGGGTTTGGATGGGCATACCGACTTTTGGACTTTATTTATTATACTTCCGCTGTTTAACTTGCTACTTGATACTTATCTTTTAATTTGGCGATCGGCTCTGATCGTAAATTATGTAATCGCTTAAGTTTATGTACCATATTTATTTCATGTTGTATGTAATTGTGTATGGATGTGTATGCCAATGCTGTGGATGTGTGTACTAGCAACTGATCATGGGACTAGTACGGTACACACACGAGAATTTTGGGTATTCTACGCCCAGGGTCCGACATTAGATGTGTTTGGTCACTTGGTTATGGTTATAATTTGCACATGAGCAAACCAAAAAAAAATGGTAAATACATACATATCACCACAAAAGAGAAATTGCAAAAAACATATTTGTCACGTGTATATGGACAAAGAAAACACCCTTACAATTTGATAAATCAAATGTAGCTGTGCAGTATGTTTGGTTTGTTTTCGCTTAGAGGAAACATATGATTCCTATGAATTGAAATGTGTCACATGATGCCTTGTATTGTGCTAACATGGCTCAAAAATCTTAAGTAGTGTAAGTATCTAACAAACTTACAATTTGATAAATCAAATGTAGCTGTGCAGTATGTTTGGTTTGTTTTCGCTTAGAGTCAACATATGATTCCTATGAATTGAAATGTGTCACATGATGCCTTGTATTCTGCTACATGGCTCAAAAATCTTAAATAGTGTAAGTATCTAACAAAAAAAATGAATTTGAATTAACTAGAAAGTTGGTCAGTTGCCGAAAGAATTATGGAACACACACAGAATGTGATATTTCATATAGTTTAAAATGGTACATAAATTCAACTCTGCAACGATAGTTTTTTGAGCAACAAAATCAACACAAGCCTCCCAGAAAATTTCACGCCCCAGCCTTTCTCTTGTAAAATCCACGTACTCCAGGGATCAAAGTGCACAAAAAAGAAAAACGACCTTTCTCCCCCGCCGCTGCGATCCCAAGAACCACCAAACCCTAGCCCTAGCCCCCGTCTCTCTCCTCCATGGCCAACAGCAACCTCCCCCACCGCATCATCAAGGTAAGGAACCCTCTCGTCTACTCGAATTCAGGCTCCCCGCTCCTTTTGATGCGAATTTGGTGCTTTTTGGTAGCTTGCTTCCTGCAGGAGACACAGCGGCTGCTCAGCGTCAGCGAGCCAGGTGAGATGCTCTACTCATGAGAAGATGTTATATTAGGAGCTCTTTGTTATTTATTTTTCTCTGATTTAGTTATAGTAGGCTCCAATTAACTTCAATAGGGCTCTAGTTTTATTTGGTTCTTGGTTAAGACAATACTGGAGCGTCTAATTAGTTATGTCTAGGGTCTAATTGTGCAAAGATAGCTCCATCTTTTGGCCATTCTTTTAGATTTTTTGCGGGCTGTGTTGGATGTTGTGTTCGTGCAGCTCCATGGTTCAGTGCATCACCGTCGGAGGAGAACATGCGCTACTTCAATGTCATGATCCTTGGCCTGGCGCAGTGCCATACGAGGGTGAGGAATCTTTTCCTTCAGTTCTGTATTTTTGGCATTAAGTACAGTCATGGTAATGTGATGCTCTAATTGGCTGTGGAAATGGTAGATGGACTTTATGCTGTAATCAATCAACCATACTAAGAAAATTAATCCCAATTTATGGATTCGTATAGAGTCTCATCATCAAGTGAATTGTAGTTGTTGGATCTGATTAATAACAAATTGAGCCGTTAATAGCTGCTTGAGAGCGAAGTGCTGCCATAATTAAGAAACAGAACAGCCATATTTAGGATCTGATTAAGAACAAATCGAGCTGTCATTATCTGCTAAAGAGCAAAGTGTTGCCATATTAAGAAACAGAACAACCATATTCATTGTGTTCCACAACTAGCAGAAATAATAATATATTTAGTGCACTATTGTGTACCCTAGAAAATCCCGCCATGGGCATCCGTCTTGTTTAGTTATTCAATGCTCTGGCTTTTGCTAAATGCATGGAAGAGTTTTTAATTCCTGAAATATAAATATTTGGAAATTGGAAAAGGTCGTTTCTATTAATCATTTGGAAGTTGGGATCAAATATTTGTGCATGGAGTTTACTCACAAAATTATCTCCCATGAGTTGTATCACTTTCTTACTCCTGAGTCCTAAAGAAGCTGGCAATTAAGTCACTATTTTTCCCATTACGCAAGTCTGCTTGAATGTCCTGGATGCTCTGTGTTATTCTAGTAATGCTTCAAATTCTCAGTAGAAACTTCTTTTATGGTTTATTTTTTCTCGTGATGATTGCTGCATGATCTTTACCTCCACTGGCGCATTCTTAAGTACTAAACGATTACCAGATCTTATATTATTGACTAATTTGTATATTTTAAAACAGTATGTTCTCTGATAACTGTTAATTTGGCTACCTGTTAGGAGGAGTTTTCAAGCTTGAAGTTCTTGCCCGAAGAATATCCAAGGGCTCCACCAAAGGTGTTTTCATTGTTACTTTATTTCCACTAGCATCTCAGTACTATGAATTTGTCAGTTCATAATTTTGCTGATGTTTTTTCAAGTTTCATGTAGACAAAGTTCTTGTGTGCATCTGATTCAGAAGGGGCCCATATGGCCATATGTGTTGCACATCAATGAATTTCTAATTGCAGCTTCACATTTACATGATGGAGATCATCATATGATGCTTTCGATGATGTCAGCCATGTAAACATTACTTGTGATTTCCAATGAGTTAGGGAAATATGTATTACAGCATTCGTGTTTTTGTTGTGGGGACTTAGATTTGTCCTTGGTTATTTCAATTAAAAATGCACAAACTTATACATTTTTTATTGCTGAAATTTTGATTGGATTACTGAAAACAGGTTCGCTTTCTCACAAAAATTTACAATCCAAACATTGACAAGGTAAGTTATTCGTGTTTTGTTTCCTTCTATATGGTATTAGGAAATACTATTTTGCTTAATACTTAAATTTATACAGCTTGGGAGGATATGCCTTGATATCTTAAAAGTGGAGTCCTGCCTTCAGATCCAAACAGTTCTTTTGAGGTGAAAGCTTCTGCTTCAGTATTCCCATTGTTGTTATGTGATGTCAGTCTGGTGTATTTGATGTGTTCTGTTTATAAAGAAGTCATACTTTTCTAGAAACTATATAGCGGCTCCAGTAGACTATGATTCCTGAAATAGCTTCTTGAAATGGATAGTGGAAATGTGCACCTTAAAAGCTTACGTTGCACTTTGGAAGTCATTGGCCATTAAAAAGCAGGCAGATCATATGAGATGCATATAAATTTATTATGCAAAGATCCTAGAAGAATTGAGAGATTGCCGTATTGCGGATGGCACTAATTGTACATTATTATAGCGGAGCAGGCTGCAGTTGCTGCCACTGCTGCATCTTGTTTGCCACAACCACCGGTAGACTGGTGGGAAAACTGATATGTGTTGCCATCATCCTCTGGTCAGTTATCCACGGCATGCCTCCATTCCCATGCTGCCTATGCCCTTTATCTAGATTTCTCTCTCATTAACACTTAACACAACATATAAGTACACAGAACAGACATAGAGTGTTGCACTGCACATATACAATATGCCTGCTTTAGTACATTCATGACTGCTGGTGTTTACTTGAAATTTTTGGCTGAAACACAATCAGAAAGATCAAATGAGTTGACCTGAACTAATCAATTTTCCTTCCACTTGGTGTTTGTCTTTTCGGCATTCAAGCACTGCTCAGTGCTCCAAATCCTGTGATCCGCTCGCTGACAATGTTGCAAAGCGCTGGAAGGCCAACGAAGCAGAAGCTGTAGAAACAAGTCAGGACGTCACCAATCTTGTTGCATTTTAGCTGCAAAACATGTCTCTTTTTTTCAACTAATGTCGCTCTTGAATGCTACAGCCAAAGAGTGGACCCGTCTATATGCAAGTGAAGCATGAGCTTTGCATGATACCACTTCTTGCTTGATAATAATCTTCGCCGCTTCGCGCAGTGGAGGTGCACTTGACAGTCGATTGGTTAAATTTGAAATGGAAAGGATCGAGCAGTGAACTTTGTAATTTTATCATCCTTTCATGGCGTGTGCTGAGTGCGATGTATATTACCCTAGTTGGGCTGTGGTGGACCCTCAAGTCTTATATCGTAATAAACACCCTGAAGTTATGTGTGTGCCAGTTAATTATTCTACATTACTTTGTTGCCTTTTTGCAACCTTTTGTTGTACAATTTGGTTGTCTACAAGCCCGGCAGAATTACATTTCAAATGAACATCCTGGCCATCAGACAACTTACGAAGTGCGTGCGTGCGTGTGTGTATGTGAATAGTAAATAGTTTGTTGCTTCTTATTTGCTCGAACAATAGTTTTGACTTGGTGAAGCTACAATATTAGAGTAACATGTTTGCCTTTCAGGAATCCCGTAAATTAAAGCAAACTATCGTGGATTCTGTGGAGATTCCAATTTTAGAATGCTGAACAATTGGCAATAGGGTAGGAAGGTGAGATGATATGTTTGCATTTGGTCTCATTGGAATTGGAGTTTCGCGCCGAAACTAGATAGAGTTTGAAAATTCTAGATAGGGTGCAAGTCTGGACCTGAGAAATTTCTGTAAATTCTTAGGCGGTCTGACTGGCTATTAGTTGAACAACATAATTGACCAGGGACGAGAGACGGTTAGACCGGTCAGGTTGCCGGCTTCTTGGCCAGCAACACCTCTATCGCCTCGCCGCTCCTCTTCCTCTCCATGTTGCTACCGCCTCCCGCCATCGCCCTTGCCGTCCTCCTGAACCTAGCTCCTCTTCCTCTCCTTGTTGCTACCGCCTCCCGCCATCGCCCTTGCCGTCCTCCTGAACCTACCCGCCGTCAGGCCACCCGATGTCCAGCGAAGAGCGAACTAAGGTCGGAGCCCGGTGAACCATCCAGATTGCAAAGTTGCTTGGAAACTGATTAATTAACTGACCAAAGTTTGGTACACGGCTGCAAGCCAGGTTGGTAACCATGCATGTCTACAGTCTGACACTAGAACCAAGCAAGTAAACCACACATACACACAAACACGACCACGGCAACTAGCTGAAATTGAAATATCAACAGTCACGCTTCAACTCTCTGCAGCCAGAAGATTCTCGGAGGAGAAACTCAACAGCAGTCTACAAGCTAGAGCCACGCCACCGCATGCATCGCAGATGAGCAGATCTCCGACCAGCGACATCGATCACTCTTGGACGACGAAGGTGACGGGGATCGCCGCCGGGCAGGTCGGAGGGAAGGGGCGGTACCTGATCGGCGTCTTTGAAGGGCTCACCCTGATGAATGGACAAGCAACAATTGATTCAGGTTTGGTCATGGCATGCAACAAGAAGCTGTGCAGTGAGGAGTGAGTGAAGATCACTGAACCTGATGGGAATGCCTGCGGCGAATATGCCGGTGGAGTTCAGAGCAGCAATAGCACCATTAACCTGCAATGGACACACACACACACACACACAATGTAAGTTCTGTGGAGATTTCAGATTTATATCATGCAGGAATTTCTGTCGTGCAGAAGAGGATATTACTCAGATCGACAAAAATGCTGCAACATTTTCCTTTATATACAGATTCATTAAAATCTGTTTAGTATATAGCTTGTAAATGATAAGCATGAGAGTGAGAACAGCTAGTTAAAATGAGAGCAATCTTGTATCTATTGTTGATAATCAGAACTATACAATGGAAATGGTGCATGTATGTGCTAGCATATCTGCGCATGAAAATAGCGTGCAGAAGGACATCTGATCTAAACAAAGTAACAAACTACACTGAATACAGGAAAAGCTATATATACTGGATTGAGATATTGAGATTATCACCTCTGCAAACTCAACGAAAGCTATGCGAGTGGCATGACTGTCATCACCGAGAAGCTTGATGTGAGAAACCTATAATCCAATGAAAGAGAGAAAGAAAGGAAAAAAAATCACATAACTTTTGTGCCCTTGCAATATAAACAAGAGTAAACAAATTGTTATATGATTGTGTTCTGACCTCACCAAAGTAGACCTCGCAAAATTCTTTCAGAGCCCACTGAGAGACCTGTAAAACATAACAAGGAAGAACACTTGGAAACAACTATATGCGAAAAGAATCCTTAGGAAGAAGGAAAATTAAGTTCTTGCGTACACTCTTATGGATGTTAGTACAATAGACCGTCCTTGAACACATCTCCTTTTCAGCTTCAGTCTGCACATGGAGTAAACATCATCATAAAATGAAAAAGCTACTGCTTCATCTTAAGAAAAACATGACATGAAAAAAGGATTTCACGGTTATGCTAACCTGAGGTAGAAATGTAGGGTTCACCGGCATAATTGCAGTCCTGGAAGGTGAGACCTTCAGAGGGCAAAGGCCAATAATGACTCCATCAAGATTAAGTGCGGCATAGGCATCCTCTGAAAAGGTTTGCAACATTGTCGTCAGATTTTATTTCATGAACTTCACATTTTATTGATCAAAGACAATATTTGTGTCAGCAATAGGCAACTTACCCTCGTCTTGAAGCTCTATGAAAGCGAAGCGAAGACCAGTTGTGGGGTCTCCACAGACGCGGCAGTCCACCACCTGTTGCAACAGATGTACAAGAACACTGAATTTTGAGGTGTTCAGGACATTGCAAAAAGTCAATCATATTACACTATTTATGTAATGATAACACTTCAAATTTGCAGTCCCAAAAGGACCATTACACTAGTTCTGTGATCACAGCATTGCCATCGCCATCGCACAAAGGAATCATACCACTTCCAAATTTGGTCGAAACATTATCTTCGCTACAACCGAATAAGAGGACCAATAATTTGTTCATAGCAAATATTTGCTTGAAGTGATGTAAATAATTGGATGATTGCCTTAAACATGTTGAAAAATGAAAAGTGTGCTAAGAGAATATTAGAAAAATGAGAGGAAAACACTGGGAGGTTTTACAAATATCAGTAATATGTTGCATTAGCCTGTTAGGAATGTATGGAGCCTGGAGTAAATCAATCAGAAACTTACATGTGCTAAACTGCGAATATAATGCATGTCAAAAACAAAATTTGACCACATGTATCCCAGTTATACATAGTTTGAACTATTGCACACACTTCCAGACCCAAGGAAACAGATTGGCCCACGGGCCAATAAAGGAAATCAAGTCTTCCAAAAAAAAAGACAAAAATGTTTCCAAGACTAGATGGTGAAGGTCAAATTCTCTCTATAACTAGCTGACATGCTTGTCAAACATATGAGCACCTCATAATTGTTTCTAAGAGCAAGCCCGTTATATAAGAAAAGCTTCTTTTATAATAGCGCACAAGTACTTTGTTAACTAGGTCCATTAATGTAAAATATAGGTATTTTGTTTAATAATTTGTGAGGTAACAAATAAAAAATTGAATCCATCTACTTCTATCAAAATCAACCACACGACCAGTAACTGTTGGATATCAACATGTACTACCAAGCTAGATATGCAGGCAACATTCCGAATTTTCATGCAATTGAATTTTTTGTTTGGCGCTCTAATAAAAGAGTAAGATCTGTATGTAAACTAGCCTATCATAAGTCAATTTAATGCGAAAAACAAAAAGATTCTATAATCCATGTTTTATTCCCCCTGTTCCTATTTGCTAAATTAATATCCACATCTTTACTCTTCATAGAGTTTATGTAAAACCTGTAAACAAACCATAAAAAAGTTGCCATTCGGCCATATAAAAAATCATCAAATAACCCACCTGCAATCTCATCTCGTTCACTTCATATATATATCCAAACCGTTCACCCATGTGTATAACAAAATCACCAAATAATAAAAGAATGATCTTTTTAGTCAACCACAAATTTCATCTCGACCGTTCACTTTATGTCTTATCATAATCGCTCATTGTCATCAACCTCCATCATGTGCAATGTCAATCTATACATGCTCTTTTCCACCTTATCCACATTGCCTTATACTCTCTCTGTTTAGAAAACGTGAAGTCAAACTTCTTTAACTTTGACCACTAAAATATATATATAAATATTTGTATTGGTCATGTGAAAATAGTATCATCAGATTAGTCATGAAAAATATTATCATAATATAATAATTTTATATTATTTTTATGGACATAGTCATATAAAAGTAATAGTTAATGTTGCGTATTGGAGACCGTATCGATGTCTAAAACGTTATATATTCTTGAACAGATGAAGTACTTTTTAGAGTGTGTCGCACATATTGAATTTTTCTTGACACATGCCAATATGACAAAAATTAATATTGCTTATTGTTGACATACAACCCCATGCATGAATTTGAATTTTGCCGCATATAGAAATTTCTTCCGCTCTATATCTAAATTACACCATTCAAGTATAATAGCATCCCCATAATATGGCGCAATTTTGCAAACTATGTTTCGCACAAGATAATGCTATTCCCAAAAATGAAAGACACTTTGGCTTAAAGACATCCATTATATTACCACCGCTAGCTACTTAGGTCTAACCCATCATCACAGCTTGATAGTGCATGTTGCTAACTCCTTTTCTTTTCTAAGGTAAATGCAACCCTAGAGAGAAAAAAAAATGCCTATATTTGCAAACAAAGTTAATACCAGTAAAATGTACATTTTGCAATAAAAGTAACATCCAAAAAAAATATATATAGCAACATGGAGTGCAAAAGCATATAGTATACGGGTAGAGATTAGAGAAAGACGTACATTCCCACAGCTCCCAAACAGTAAAGCCAACGTCTCCTCAGTGACCTGAAATGAACAAATGCGGATCAATAATCACATCTGAAAGTGGCATATTACTTCATATATGTATTTATGCATGGACGTGTGTGTGTATATATATATATATATATATGTATATCAGTCTTACAGTGTGGTCAATATCAGTGACAAAAATGGTTCTTCTCACAAACTCTGGCTTCTGGGTCCTTCGAGCCCTGTAGGAATTCCTAGCCATTCCTTCCTGCGAGTAGTTGCGAGGCCGACTCTGTAAAAATGTAACCATCAGATAATGAGGAATTAAGAGTGTAAAGACTACATAAAAATCCCAATATATATAAAGTTTGTTCTGCTCCAGAAATTAAGAATCAGAGAGCTATCCTCCCAAACAACCAAGATTAATAAGAAGCAATTAACTCAAAGCTTACAACAACTCTTCCCCACTGCGTAGAGTAAAACATTCCTATCTACTAGATGATCAGATCTTAGCAACCACCTCTGTGACTATCTCCGTGCAAAAAACGAAAACCTCCCGATTTGATCATGATCTCCACGGCAACAACCGCACCGGAAAGAGCAAATCCAAACACCACCGGATCGGAGAAAGGAAAAGCACAAAACCCCAAGAAAAGTCCAGGAAGAAACACAAGAACGACAAAGAGAAAACGCAAAGAAGAAACCAAAAGCAAGAGATCAAGGCAGATCAAGGAAAGAAGCAAGATCACGTGTATGCATATATCTATATGTACGTAGGCTCTTGCTTAATTACCCCCCAGTGGCCCGTTGGGACGGCATTGACGTCGACGAGGCGGGCGGGGGCGGGGGCGGGGGCGCTGGGGTAGATCCTCCGCGTCATGACGAACTCCGGCGCGTCCGCGGAGAGCTCCTTCCTCCGGCCGCCGACGCGCCACCACGGCACGAACTCCCTGGCGGAGGGGTTGAGCGCGGAGGCCAGGAGCCTCACCATCTGCTCCGCCTCCCCCTTGTCCGCCGTCACCTGGCTCCGGAGCACGTCCATGGCCGGATCGCCGGTGGTGGTGGTGCGTCCTGATAGTAAGCGAGAGAGAAGGAGAATTGGTAGATTCTGTGAAGTGACGATGCGTATATATGCAGTGGAAGTGCAGTGCACCACCGCCGCGTGCTCCTCCTGAGCGAGCGCAACACAGAGACACACTTTTATTTTATTTTATTTATTACCATGTGGGCCCGTCGAATTTCTCACTCCCGTCCTGCGCAGGCTGTGCCCAGTTCTAAAAATATTTGGCTGACATGCGGGGCGGTATTACAGGTGGGGCCGGATGTCGGTAGGACGTGGGTTGATTGCGTGGTGTGGAGTGTATACGGCCATCGCGCACTGCCTCGCTGACGGGGGCGCCTGGTTGGTTTCGGGCCTACCAGTCAGTCAGGTAGTCCCGGCCAATTCGTCGTCACGCTCCGGCGTTAAGGCTACCACAACACTGACATGCGGGCCGGAGGAAACGTGGGGCGCGGTGGCAGTGAGGTTTCAGCGAGGGGGGGCGAGTCACGCGTGGGTATCTCGAGGACGATCTCCCGCTCGGCGCTCGCCTCCGCCCTGACACCATGGCAAGCAGGCCCATGACGTATGGGTCCCACCGTACGTTGGTCCCGCGTGTCAGTGAAGGTCCGGCCGCGGGTGCGGTTTTGCATGTGGCGTTTGGGCGCGAGGAACAAATGGAAACTAGTGGGGATGAGATCCAGACGTCACTCATGTGATTTGCCATTGACAGTTGATACTGCTAAGTAAGGATACAGGAGGGTTGTTTTATTAGCTAGCTAGCTATGCATTGCCGTTACCGTTTGTAGTAATTTCAAATATGTGCTCATGGTGGGTTGAATTAATCGTCCTTATCTCTTCGTCACGGATTAAATCCTTCTAATTTTTCAGTGAGAAAGGTTTCTATAAACTTCATGATTCTCGTGCTTATTTAATCGAGGAAACGTCGTTGTGGCGGTGGTGGTAAAAAATGTCCTTATTTAATTTCTTCGCCGCTAATTAAAACCAGAGTTTTTCATTTCGGGAAAAAAAATTTACCGGGGGTCCCGATACGGTTGGTATCACCGATAATCGGTCGGCCGAAATTTTCTATTTTTTTTTTGAGTTTTCTGGATTTTAAATTAAAAAAAAATAAATTCGAGCAAAATTCAATCAAACCGAAAATTTCAGCTCCGATATACAGTTCTACCGGGGGTCCAGTAGAACCGAAAATCGACCGATTTTCAAATCCCTGATTAAAACCCTCCATTTTTAATTTTTCAGTAACAAAGTTGTTAAGTAACTTCATGATTTTGGTGCTACACTATTGACATATTTGACAATGTTGCTGTTTAATTGAGTAAGTGTACTTAATATAGACATGGATTCGCGCGCTTCAATTTGTTGCTTTTTGGGAGAGGCTGCGTTCTTTATCTCCGAGGAGTAATGGGCAAACTCGTCTTTATCTCCGAGGAGTAAGTGTACTTAATATAGTCATGGATTTTCATGATCTGCTTCAAAGCCACTTGTTCGATCGGTGCTCAATGTAACATCGATTATATATATATATATATATATATATATATATATATATATATATATATAGTGTTAATGAGTAATCCAGTGCTAAGATGCTATACCAATCTTGACCATTGGATCTGGATTGAACAACTAAGATTAATGCGGACTCCCACCTCTGAACCATTTAATTACTTTGCATGCTTCCACCTTCAATGCACATTCATTAATATGTTTTCTTTAAACACCATGCGTGCTCCTACCTCCAACGGTCAAGATCCGGATCCAACTGTCAAGATTGATATTAGCATCTTAGCACTGAATTACCTATTAGCACTAGATACGTTCCCATATATATATATATATATATATATATATATATATTTCTATGGTTTGTGATTGTTGCAACCACCTCTCGGTTTTTCTCTGTTCTTGATCCGATATCCATCTTCTTGCTTGCAGTCGGTCCATTGTATCTCTAAATTGTTGCCTTGCATCTTGAGCTAGTTCTTTGGGCTTTCGATCTCAGTCATAGTGTTTCCTTTCAATTTCATGTTTTACTTTATTTTTTTCATAAACTCATATATAGTTTCGTTTTCCTTTTTGATTGGGTCGGTGTCGACGTCATGTGATCGCTACTATTATATATATATATATATATGATTAATGCTTTCTACTCCCAGGTGTAGTTACTTCCATCTCTGATATACCACCTAAACGAATTTGATATACTCCTTTATCACTTTGGGTATACTCATATACTAATTATAAGATAATCCAATGCGAACAACATGAAAAAATTGCAAGGGAGTCCATAGTTTTTAGCGTATTTTATAAATACCTTCATATTCGCATAAAAAAGGAGTATGTCTAAAAAATTATACATACCACCCCTAAAAATGTATAAATACCACATAAATGGTCTTATATACTCGTATATTATACAAACGTTCTCTCGGTTGCACAAGATACTCCCTACGTTGCAAGATACGGAATAGGGAGTAACTACACCCGGGAGTAGCGAAAATGCTTTATATATATATATATATATATATATATATATATATATATATATATATATATATAGTGTATCTAGTGTTAATGGCAATCTTGACCGTTGGAGGTGGGAGCATGCATGGTGTTTTATGAAGACGCATTAATGGATGTGCATTGAAGGTGTGAGCATGCAATGTGATTAAATGGTTTAGATGTGGGAGCCCGCATTAATCTTGGTTGTTCAATTCGGATCCAACGGTCAAGATGATTAACATCTTAGCACTGAATTACCCATTAGCATTAGATATGTATATATATATATATATATATATATATATATATATATATATATATATATATATATGTGTGTGTGTGTGTGTGTGTGTGTGTGTGTGTGTGTACATTGAGCACCGATCGAACAAGTGGCTTTGAAGCAGATCATGAAAATCGAGGCATGGACGTCACAGCCTTTGCAGCTTGGGCTGTTTTGCATTTATGTGCAATAGATATCGATACATGATAGCGTTTCCTAGTACAGTGCATGTCTTTTTCTCAAGTCAAATCCTTTAGTTTGCAAGGTCCTGGCCTCTACATAACTTTGACATCTCATCATAAAAAATTGGTACATTGTAACATATGGAATTAATGGAAGATTCCATGCATGAACTGCTCACACCAGCTAAAAAATTGGTACATTGTTGCATTTACTGCTTGATGGCTTGGGTTGCATGCTTGGGCTTAATATTATAGATATGGAACATGCATGATTTTTTTTCTTTCTAAAATAACTTGTTTTCGCGACCTAGACGACTGGCACCAAATTGGAGCCCAATTATCATGTCTAGTAGTAGCAACATCAGCCAGTTCAATTAGGCTATGCTAGAGGCATTCGGGCAACCAAACACATGTTGTTTACTAGGGGTATTTTGGGAATTTCCCAATTATTCTCAAATATGTCAGAGAGACAGAGAGAGGATAAGAGTCATACGACCTTACCCTATTGTGTGTGTGTGTGTGTGTGAGAGAGAGAGAGAGAGAGCGAGATTGGAGAAGAGGTCGTGGGGATCGATCCGATCCCCGCGCCATGGCTTCTGCACGAAGCTCAGGCAACCGTTTGGCGGTGGTGCCTCGTCCTCCACCTTATTTTCTCCTCCTCCTTGGGATAGCGCAAACAGAAGTTTCTTCTTCTCTTCTAAAAAATCACCTCACCTCGACTGATTTCTAGGTCTTACACCTGATTCGGTGGCAATTGGTTGATTGGATGCTAGTTCGTGTGATTGGTCAGTGCACGATTCTTTTGTTTCTTTGTGTGGCAATTCCTCAACCTCGATCACGTGCTTCTATACACTTGGATTCATGGTGGTGACATTGTATCTCTAACGACCTCACTGGGAACTGTGTTGTAACAGCGGCATAGGCTTTCTGGGTCAACATCCTATCAACGTGCCTTGCCTTCTCCGTAGCTTTGATTGCCATTGATTATGTGAGTATCTTTGGTTTTTCAATTCATATCTCTTGCATAGTGTGCTACACGTAGACCTGTTCATGGGTGGCCTGCCCTGGCGACCCGACCCGAAAGCCCGAAATCCCACTAAATTTAATAAAAATAATAAAAACTATTTATTTTATTCTCAAAATGAGTTAAATATTACTTTTTATTCCAAAAAGAATTAAAATATTTTTAAATTCAAAAAATGAATTTTCATGTCGAGCCAAGCTCGGCCCTGCCCGTTCGAGGCTAGGCTTTTCAGGCCCGGCCCGAAGCCGTTTGAACATGTCTAGTTGTACTAGTGTTCCTGCAATGGTTTTTTTTCGTGATTTGTTTATACTAGTACCAGGAGACTTGCATGATAGATTGTGGGCTATTTGTAAATGCTTAGTAATGATTTTGGACTTGTAAATTATTATGATAATTTGGAATCATATATTAGGCTTTGAGCTAGAACTATATTATTACTGAAGAACTGATTAGTTAATCTTGCAGTAATATCGTTGAGTGTTCTAGTATTGATTAGTTAATCGTGCAATAATACCATTGAGCACTTGTAGTAATTTCATTGATTGTTGCATTACTGATTTGCTGATCTTGTAGTAATATCATTGATTGTTGGAGTATTGATTTGTTGATCTTGCAGTAATACCATTGATTGTTGCTATTTTGATAATCTTACAACGATATCGTTGAGTCAATCTCATCTGGTTCATTTAATAATTTATAGCATTTAAACTCAAATTTAGGAAGCGGATTGTTAGCAGTAGTGTTACTAGTTTTGTTCACTTAATGAAAGTCACTTTCTGTATTTTTCTATCTGGTTTATCTAAACAGTCTTTACTTATATATTGAAAAAGCTATTGTGCTCAAAACCTAGTCTATTGTCAATTAACTACCACTCAAAATTAATTTGTTTTTGAGAAACATTTCAATGATGTCAAGAAGGCCTAGTTGATCACTAGAGCAGCCGGCATCCGAGAGCAAATGATTAATTATCAATCTGTGCATTATGTTAATTGATATTGTCCATATATAGTTTTAAACTCTTGAGAATGTTTTCATGTTTATTGTTATAAACAATAATTTTGTGATGTTAAAGGCATCTCTATTGTTTATGTTATATAAAGCTTGCTAGAATCATGTTTTTCTATCATTATTCTAACATATTTGCTAAATGGCAATTACCTCGACAACACACACCTAGATAGTATTGATGTGAGTTGTAACATATGAAGGGGTACAGTACTCCAGAGTCCACGCACTTCTTTTATTGTTGCAGATAGATGCAGATGCATGCTTGCCATATAGGCAGATGCCACATAGTTTTGCATATATATATATATATATATATATATATATGCAAAACTATGTGGTAGAACGACAAATGGACGGCAAAGGAATTCATATTCTAGAATGCTCATTAATCGTGAGGGGAAATTAAGTCTGTTGGCAATTTTGGATAGACACCTCCTGCCCCTCGTTCCAGGAGACAAAAAAAACTCTTCCTTTGTTTGTTTGCACTGCTTCTTCTTTGAGAGAACCGGCCTAGGCAACGCTGTAATTAATAGCGTTGAAATCCATGCAGCTAAAAGAGGGAGAGTCACAGGTCTATCTTTCGTTCAACTACAACTTCTTACCTTTGTTTATGTTTGATACATATAAGCTCCAAAAGATCGACTTGCAATGAGGTGTCCCCTACAGATTGCATGCGATAACTCCCCTCCGTATACATATATCAACTGAAGTAGCTCAAGGCTTCAAGCTGGTGCCTAACGTACGTCGAAACTACTATTGATCCGACGGGTTGCCGCTCGCCTCGGAATGGATTTGGGCAGCACTGTCGCTACTTGGAACATCGTTTCCACCTCCGTGCCTGATCCATTTCGGCGCATGTTAAGTTTTGCCCCCAAATGAGATTAGACTACGTGGTACTAAAAACACTTTAAAGAGAGAACGGAATTTAGCTAGAGGGGTTTTCTGATAATTTTATCAAAACTTGGGCCGTGGCCTCTCGACCCACGGTGTTAGGGCCTAAGAGGGGGAGCCCCACTGTCTCCCTGCTCCAGCGCCACTCCACCTCCTTGCCGTGCCGCCCCGACCTTGCAATCTTCTGCCGGCAAGAGAAGAGAAGAGAAGGGCAGCTGGAAGAAGGTCAACAAGGAAGAGGAAGGAGAAGAAGAAGGGAAGGAAGGAAAATAGAGGGATTTCGTGGGGATTTCATGTCCGATGACTTGATCTCTAAGGGTAACGATATAAAATCTTCTAGGATCTCCTAATTTAGTTGTTGTTCGAATTGTGGGACGTTTGATCAATAGGAAGATGGATTTACGTTCTATCCAGATTCATCAGGATTAGGACAGAACGTTGCGGAGACGACTAGGGGTATTTAGGTTCGGAATTAGAGTTCGGTGTAATTACAGAAAAGCTAGGCTATCGCGTTAGCTTTCCAGGAAGGTATGTATCGTTAAAAACAGAGTAGCGAACAAAAGATATAGCCTCCGGAAGGTTGTTGTCCAGATTCCGGGAGTAATTTGGCGGCACGTATTAATCTGTAGATTTAAAATAAATGGTGAAATAATTTCGGGTTTTGGTATTCTTGAAAAGGGTAGGTAATTTCTTAAGGGTTCTAGAGAGTCTAAGAACATGATTGTTGGATGAGTAGAACAAAAGTTATGAATTTTGGGAGACTGCAGTCCAGAACCAAGTTGCTACTAGACGCAGTCGTGGGTAAAACAATAATTTGACTGAGATAATGGTGGAAAGGAATTTTGGGAATAACTCTGAAGTGGTAGATAATTCCCTGTTGTTTTTGAAAGTGATAATTCATTGTATTTGCATGTGTAGATTAAAAGATATAAAATATTAAGTATGTTGTACAGAGGATGGCATATTTGTTTTCTGGGTTAAAAATAGAGGTTTGTATGATTTAATCTGGATATTTGATCACCTAAGAAGTTGTAGAAAATTTTGTATAGCTTCCTGAACTGTTATGGTTTGCCATAATACGATGTGGGAGTTGAAAGTTATGACAATTTTAATGCGGACACAATAGGGGGACTGTCCGATAAAGGGAGAAAAGTGGTGGAATTGGGGAGTGTGTAAGAGCATGGTCAAATAAGTGATGTTTATATTGTTGTAGCTTGTATTGAGTTTGGTTGTTTACTATAGGAGGAGTAACTTTGGGATTGTTGTCACCTTCAAATCATTCCAGTCGTCGCAACTGGAAAGTCAAGTGCAAGGTAGACTAATATTTGAGTGTTTGAAATTATTATTTGGTTAAGTGAATATATGCCATGATTATTCATATGAGTTATGCCTATTTCATATTGTCCACCTGTTTTTGATAACTTGATGATATTTGTGGAAGAGTTATGATTATATCAATTGCTAATGATGAAAGATAATAATCATTGTACTGCATGCTGAGCATTCATGATTGAAAGATATGATCCATGGAAGTGGAATGATGTTTCCATATGTGAGATATGGAGAATGAGGTCCCCGTATGAAAAAGGACGGACAATTGGTCCACTCATTAAAGAATACGGGCATAAATGAACACCGACAGGTGTTACACTCCACTATACCGGTATAAGCAAAAGTTGAGTTGAGACATGAGCATGAGCCTTGCATTGCATTCATGAAAAGTGAAAAGTGATTTGAGAGAATGAGACATGTGAATGGAAACTGATGAGAAGGAATGTGAGAAAATGACATAAAGATATATGAGAATGAATCGTTATTATGATGATGTCTCGTTTATTATTATGCTTTGTACTTGCTGAGTTGTGGACTCACTCTTACTCTACTATTGTTTTTAGGTCACTGTTGATGACGCTTCTTGGGAAGGGATAGCACTTGGAACACGACATGCACTCAGTTATTTGATCATTGCCATAAGGAAAATTTTCTTCAGCATGATAGTTTATTCCTGTAGGACATGATAGATATTGAATAATTCTAGATGGTCCGTTAGAATTTTTTTATTCATTCGATAGTTTCCGTTTGAGTGGTTTTGCCTAAATCTTGAACTATTATTCTACTTTACTATCTAGAGTTTATATATCTGTGCTCGCCATGTCGTTAATCATATGTTATTGTGACCCATGGACGATTTTTAATATTGAATTGTTTGCTGGAATTTTATTATTAATTGTTGTAAAATTAATTGTTATGGTAATTTAGTGGCATTCCGGGATCAGTGTTGGACTGAGGCATTATAGATTGATACACAATTGACCCCTTATTGAGATATGGAGACCCAGTCGTATCCTAATCCTATTATTTAGGACTTGGAGAGGTGTGTTATAAATTATTCCTACTCTAAGGAGGATAAAGGGGAACAAGAGACTGTACAAAGCCATGAGGTGCAGCCATACTGACCCCAAGCCGAAACCAAGTACAATAAATTCCTCTAAAACAAGAGGCACACAGAATGATGAGAGATTATGTCATTCTTTAACATTGGATTCTTGTATAGGGCAAGGTTATGAGGTTCTTAAAAGGCTCAAGATTGTGAGAGAGCGATAATCTCTTACACTTCTTTTTAGGTTGTGCTTACGGAATTTGCGATCGGTTTTGCCAAATCTTTTCTCTCCTGTCGTGATTGTTTCGTTGCCATTAGTTTGTTTTACCCTACGAGATTCATCTATTTCGTTTTTTGATATCATTCACGCTCGTGCCGTATATCACGATATCTGAACTAGTCTAAGGGCTTCTACACATAAGAAAGGGTGTCAGCGATAGCATCCTTGGTCGTCTAATTCTCTCTACTATAAGTGTGACATAACATCACAAATAGCATGCATTAAGGCATGTTCATTCCCTATAGAGTATTTGTGATGAAATAGTGTTCATATTATGTGACGATCTTAGACAAATCATCATAAAGTTACGGGGACTACCAAGATTTATGAATTTATGATAGTATCAAAAAATCAGCATGGAATATACTTATCTATGATGATAACAATATTGGTCACAAGGGTTTATCACTACTACAAAACAAGCTATACTAGACGCCTCATCACAGACGGTTCCTTGTGTTGTAGTTATCACAAACGGTTCCGTAAGAACCGTATGTGATACAGAATTATCACAGATGATTTGTAAATAGAACTGTCTGTGATAATTTAAGTCATCACAGACGGTTCTTGTTAAGAACCGTCTGTGATTTTACCATGGCTTGGATTGTGTGCGAAAATCCTACCGCTGCAGAGGATTATGCGTGCGAATCCTACCGCGGCAGAGGATTGTATGTCCAAATCCTACCGCGGTGAGGATTGTGTGCCCAAATTCTACCACAATGAGAGGATTGTGTGCAGCAGTAAAATTAGAGAGTAAGAAAAATTCCAAGCTATAGTAAAATCAAAGAGTAAGGAAAATTCCAAGCCATGGTAAAATCACATACGGTTCTTGATACAAACCGTCTGTGATGAGATGCTTATCACAGAAGGTGCATGATACTAATGAGATACATAAATCCGGATGGTTCAAAAATCGTCTGCATGATGATGGTTTAGAACCGTCTGTAATAAGGTTTTGTGTAGTAGTGTATGCTATTGAAAGCCACAATTGTTATTCCCCATGTCTCTCTAGCTCATTCGGCACCCTTGATCTCTGCCATCGTCTCTAGACCGTCTCCTAGTTGAAGGCTTTGCTTGAACGACCTACCTTAAATATATGATTAGTTTGAATCGCTGAAACCCGAGACCATTTTTGTAGGTTTTTTCTCTCTTCAAAGTACCCTTTTTTACTTGAAATTTAAATACAAGTCCATAATTTTGTAGAAATAACTCCACTCAAATATGGTATAGTGAATTAGTGATAATTGATCCCACACACACGGCAAAGTTTCCGAATCTACAAGGACTGTCCTTGACCCCATATATATATATATATATATATATATATATATATATATATATATATATATATATATATATATAGAGAGAGAGAGAGAGAGAGAGAGGAAGCCTTTCTTTACTTCTGGGAGTAGTTACTCTTTATTTTGTATCTCACAATGTAGATAGTATTTTGCGCAACTGAGAGTATGTATGTGTAGTATACGAGTATATGAGACCACTTAGGTGGTATTTAAACATTTTTAGAGGTGGTATGTACATTTTTTTAGACATACTCATTTTTATGTGCGAATATGAAAGTATTTACAATTATACCACTTAAATGAATATATTATACTTCTTTATCACTTTTAATATACTTAAATACCAATTATAAGATACTCCAATGCGACTTGATTGGAAAAAAAATGATTGGAGCCCTATATTTTTTTTTATACCCTTTACATATATAAAAGAAGTATATACACAAATTCTGCTATAAAAAGTGGATTTTAATACAAAAATATTTCATGAAACTCACTTCGGGAAATATTATAATAATTATTAGAGTATACTCAAATTGATAAAGAAGTATCATCATACAATTTAAGTGGTATATGAGAAGTAGGAATACATACTCCTAGAAGTAGGAATATATATATATATATATATATATATATATATATATATATATATATATATATGTATGTATGTATGTATGTATGTATGTGTGTGTGTGTGTGAGAGAGAGAGAGATATGGGCGATGAAAGAACAGAAACCAGTGGCGGGGGCTGAAAGAGGTTCACGAGGTACATCATAACCCCAAAAATTTTGCAAGAAAATCCACAAGTCCAGACTAGCTCACAACGCATGCTGTCCTCCAACAAGTCCAACCCATCCAATAGGCTAGGCCAACACATACCGAACGTCAGCCCCAACCGGCCCATTAGCCCAAGTGCCCACCAACTTACCAAGAAAACCCAGACATCATGTGGATATCATGGGGATGTGCTCACGATCTTAGTATGATGATACAATTGGCAATAGTATTGAGGGTTTGTCAAACACTCATTTTCAGCAAAGTTCATTAATTTTGGTATGACCGCAACAGAGAAGCGGTATTACCGCATTGCGGTATGACCAAAATAGAGGAACGGTATTACCACAGCGTGACCAGGTGATCATAACCCATTCGACCAGGTGGTCGTAACCTTTCTACCAGGTGGTTGTAACCTGTTGCTCGTAACTCTTTCGACTAGGTGGTCGTAATCCTTTCGACCATGTAACATCGGTATGACAGGTTGCATCAAGCGGTGCGGGGGTCGGTACAAGTGTCATGGTGGTTTCGGTGGGAGCCGGATGGGAGAGACTTACATATATGAAGAGTGCTGTTGATCAACCTACACGTGGCAAAACAAGGGATTGCTTCATGAAGATTGCACTCGGTCTTTGGCGAAGGATCGGGAAGGGGTATTTTGGTAACTTCACCTAAATACCGCCTTTATTGCTTTTGACTAAACCGCAGCGTAAGACAGCGTGAGGAAAAGTAGTTTAGGTCAAGAGTTGATGAAGACAACGCTTTGAAATGCCTGCGTAAGTGAAATCCATTTGTGTGTGGGCTTAACGGATGCCCGTTTAGGTTTCCTCTAGAAGCTAGCCTCCTGTATAAATAGGGAGGGTGCTGGTTGTGCACTCCTCAACCCTTTGATTCTACAAACCCTAATTTGTGATTTAAGGATAGGAGCGAAAAGTGGAGAGGCTAGGGTTCATGAGAGTTAGATTGATTGAGTGCTCAAGTATTGAGCTTTCGTCCTCCATGGTGGATTGGTTGTAAACATACAATCTCTCTAATCAATCCATGAAAGATTTGCCCCAAGATGAATTCTAGCTTATTCTTGCTCTCTTTGATGTTTTTTGAATTTTTGGTGTTTCTTAGGTTTTGTTTGGGATCTTGTTGTGATCTTGCTTGCTGGGACGTGTGGGGTATGATCTAAGGTCATCTTGATTATCATCCATCCACGAGAATGCTTTTGGATAAAAGTTTGGTTTTGCCTGATTTTTGTGAAAGAAATGGGAGATTTTAGGGGTTTTGCTCTTCAGGGCTTTTGGCTTGATTCTTCCTATGATTGAGGGTGCTAGGATATATGGGAGACCATCCTTAGATATCTTGGATTGATTATGTAAAATTCCAAAGTTCTGTTACCAAAATAAAATTAATAAAATTAATAAAGTTATTATTGTATTATTAATTTTATTGGATTTTTTGAAATTTAAAATAATTTTATTGCTTTTCTTGAATTTTCTAAATATTAAAATTCAAAAATAAAATTTATTGCAATTTCTGTCATTTTATTATCTTTAAAGTTAAAAGGAAAATTTTAATTAACTTTCTGAATTTTTGGGATTTTAAAAAGTATTTTCCTATTTTATAAGAATTTAAAATAATTTATTTGCAAAAATGAAGGCCAACTTTAAGTTGGAAATAATTTTATTAAGTTCAAAATAATTCTAGGAATTTCTGTGAATTTTTCTAGAATTTTTGTGCTCTTCTTGCTATTTTCTAAAAGCCAAATGAATTAATCTCAATTTCTGAAATTCTAAAATCTTTAAAAATCCAGAAATTAATTCGGGCCAAATTCCTCTGGCCCATTCCTGTTTCTTCGCGTCGGCCCAAGTGCGCCAGCCCACAGCCCACCCATGCACTCTCTCACCCCCTCCCCTCTGACACGCGGGGCCCGCGTGTCAGCTGCTCTTTCCTCCTCACCATCTCTCTCTTTCGCCGCCATATGGGCCCGCCCATGCCACGTCACCCTTCCCCTTCCTTTCCTTCTTCTCCGCTCGGCCATCTCCGAGTAGCGCCTGTGTCCGCCATTAACGGCCGCGCAAACCTTCCAAAAACCAGGTGATTGCACCTGGATTTTCTGTGATTCCGTCGCCATAATGACGCCCCAGCATCACCGCGCCTGTTTCGGCCTCTCCCCTTTCCTTTCTCGTCACCAATCCCCTAAATTCCGCCGCTGACCATTTCGACCTTCTTGCATCGCACGAAGTTCTGTCGCCGCCCTCGCCCTATAAATAGAAGCCCCAGATGCGCACGAAGACTTCTTGTATCTCTTTAGTGTAGTCTTTTTAGTTGAGAAGGAGAACATGTGGTTCATGACTCCTGTTGTTGGTTCTCCTTCTCCTCATATGCTCATTCAATGCTGGCTATCACTTCTTAGAGACGTAGTATTGTCCAGCTTCTACTCATTCGACTACATCTCACTGCCAAGCAGTGCGTGTCAGGTTCGAGTCCCTATACCTTACATTTGTGTATGGTACCCCTATTCTGCTTTGCATAGCATCTGGATCCTGTCAGGTGTTGGGCTTGTTGAGTTCAGGGTAGATAGGAGGTTCTATTCTGGCATGTATCCTTTCTAGACACTCTTCTTATCCCATGGTTTGCTAGGATGCACTCTTCTCTCAGCCTAGGTCGAGCTTGTCTTCTAATCACTAATCCTTAGCAAGTTTTGAGATGCCTCTAGTTTTTTTAGTAATAGTGTTTTTGCTCCCTAGCTAGTCTGTCTTTTCCCCTAGAGATCATGTGGAGTAGAAGGCCTTTGTGCTAGAGTTTCGGAGTCCAAGGCATAATTGGCAGTCAACCTCGCCAAACCTTTAGATCCTTCTAGGTTTGCCCCTTGAGGAGTGAGCTATGGGTAGTTTACCCTTATGGATTGGTTTGAGGGGGAGTGGATCTTTTATGATACCTTCTTCAAGTGGTATCTTATGTGATCTCTTTGATTTTCTTCTGATCTTATTGATCCTTTTGACTCTTGTTGATATTCTCTTCAAGTGGCTTATCCAACTTTCACCTAGTGGTATCAACAAGTGTCTTCTTAGGCTTTTGAGTTTCTCTTGCATCTCATTGTATTATATTGCATTCATATAAAAATCACAAAAGATGCATTGTAATAAAAGCTTTACTACTTGTCATTTTAATTGATGAAGCTTTTCTTAATTATTACCCTCTTGAGCTTTAGTATTTCAATTATTGTTCAATGTCATGTCTAGTTCCTTGATTTGCTAGAATTATCATGCTTTTTCATGTGTAACTTAATCTTTGCTTAATGAGCTAAATTTTTAATACAACTTGAACTAAAAATTACAATTTATGGATCTTTTAGCTAGTTGAATAATTAGTGATCTTTTTGTGACACTAGCCATGTCAAAATTGGTTTGTTAACTCTTGAATCTAGGATTAAACATTCTTTGAGCTTCTTGTTCCTTTGTGAATCTGAATTGCCCTTGTGTAAAAGAAAATTTTAAGGTTCTCTTGTAATTAAATTGTGCCCAACTATTCTCATGAGATAACATATCATAGACATGAACTTGGAGATAGTTTGATGATCCAGACAATCTCATGGCGACTGCTTCTCAAAATTGATATGAACCTCAAGATTTGTCGCCCTGGTTGAAGCTTAGGAAGAGTTTATGAATGGCTCCTAGTCTAGGATCTTCTTCACTAAGATAGACCTTTAATCAACATCAATATTTAGTGTAAATGAAATTGTTGTTAAAAATTGGGTGATTGAGGTACCTTGAGCAAAATGATTCTATTTCAGAATTTTTATCTCTAGAATGGTCTTTGTTAGCTTCTTGATCTCACATTGACATTCTGTCATGACCATTAACACATTAGGATCTCTTTTGATGAACTTGCTAATTTTGAAGCTTTGCTCAAATTGTTACAATTCATTTATTTATCTTGAGCCTTCTAGCTTAGCTTTGTATATATCTCTTAACATGATCTTGCTAGCGCCTTTAGGCTTGATAAGTATTGAGTAATAATAGAAATGCTAGCTTGTTCTTTTGGGTAATCTCCAAAGCTTCTTGTACTAAAAATTGAAATATATATATATATAATGAAGCCACTCCATTGCATTTCATCCCTGCACTTTCTTATATTTATTTTTTTATTTCTGTATTTGTCATCTTTGGATGTGAGGAAGGCTTGATTCCATGGTGACTCCATTGTCAAAGGGGGAGAAAAATAGAGAAAATGAAGTCCTTTGAAAAATAATGATCTTAGTGAGGTGGAGTTTGTTTAATTTGTATTTTTATGATCTTATTGTCATTTCTGATCTTGAATTGCAATTCTTGGAACCTCACAATGATCAAAGGTCAAATTGAATAATTGTTCTTTCATATGGACCTTTAGTGAGACTTTTTACTCTTTTATGGAAAGTGAAGCTTTCTTCTTTTGATTTATCTCACTTGTCTATGCTATTCTGAAGCCAACTTGGTCATTTTCATTGCGTTCTCTTGCTCTTGAACCAAGTTGTGCTTTTGCGCGAAAATGTTGATTTTTTTATTTTTAAAACTCAAACTGTCATTTTTGGGTAATTGCCAATGTGTTCATTAAGGGGGAGATTATGGATTTCATGGGGATGTGCTCACGCTGTACAATTGTTAATAGTATTGAGAATTTGTCAAACACTCGTTTTCAGCAAAGTTTAGTAATTTTGGTATGACCGCAAGAGGGGAGCGGTATTACGCAGTGCGATATATGATCGCAATAGAGGAATGGTATTACTGCAGTAGCGACAATTGTGTCGTAACTCTTTCGACCAAGTGGTCGTAACCCTTTCGACCAGGTGGTCATAACCTGGTGCTCGTAATTCTTTCAACCAGGTGATCCTAATCCTTTTGACCAAGTAAAATTGGTATGACTGCATTTGAGAAGAGGTACTACCGCATCATGGTATACTGGATTTTACTTGGCGGTATTTTTTTACAGAGAACATGTTTTTGGGAGTTTCTCCTTCCATGAGTATCGGTAAGACCACATTTGTGGAGCAGTACTACCGCAGTCCGGTAGGACCGGAGTTCACTGGCGGTGTTACTAGTTTTGCTCTGTTCGCTGGCCAGCTTGGCGACGATTTTTGTTTGTTAGGTCAATTTCATGGGTTCCATTGCATATATGTTGCATGATACATGTTTTGACTAACGTGAGTCAAGTTGCGAAGAACTTATTTCTGAAATCGATTTCTTGGTCTATTGTTGTGTAGGAAGCTTAGAGGTCAACGACGGTCAACGGCGAGGACAGTCAGGACTAGACTTAGAGAGCTGAGGTTCAGAACGATCGAGGATGCTCGGTGAAATCAGTGGACTCAAGCATGACGCAAAATGGACAAGAATGACCGAACGAGAAGTTCGGTGCGACAGGTTGCATCAAACGGCGCGGGATCGGTGCAAGTGCTATAGTGGTTTCAGTGGGAGCTGGAGAGGAGAGACTTGTCGACATGAAGAGAGTCGTTGATCAACCTACACGTGGCGAAGCATGGGATTGCTTCATGCAGATTGGACCCAATCTTTAGAGAAGGATCGAGAAAGGGTATTTTGGTAACTTCACCTAAATACCACCTTGATTGCTTTTGGCTAAACTGCGGCGCAAGACGGCGCGAGGAGAAGTGGTTTAGGTCAAGAGTTGATGAAGACAACGCTTTGATATGCGTGCGTAAGTGAAACCCATTTGTGTGTGGGTTTAACGGGTGCCCGTTTAGGTGTCTTCCTCTGGAAGCTAGCCTCCTCTATAAATAGGTAGGGTGTTGGTTGTGCACTCCTCAACCCTTTGATTCTACAAATCTTAATTTGTGATTTAGGGATAGGAGCGGAAAGTGGAGAGGCTAGGGTTCATGAGAGATGGATTGATTGACTGCTCAAGTGTTGAGCTTTTGTCCCCGTGGTGGAGTGACTGTAAACATACAATCTCTTTAATCAATACATACAAAATTTGCCCCAAGATGAATTCTATCTTATTCTTGCTCTTTCTTTGGTGTTTCTTAGGTTTTTTGTTTGGGATCTTGTTGTGATCTTGCTTACTGGGACGTGTGGAATATGATCTAAGGTCATCTTGATCATCATCCACCCACGAGAATATTTTTGGATCAAAGTTTAATCTTGCCTGGTTTTCGTGAAAGAAAGGGGGATTTTGGAAGTTTTGCTCCTGAGAGCTTTTTGTTTGATTCCTCATGTGATTGAGGGTGCTAGTACGTATGAGAGATCATCCTTGGTTATCTTGGATTGATTCCTTCCACGTAATTCCCTTAATCACTGTTTTCGTATTTGGCACGATTTTAGAGCAACATTCACTCAAACGGAAAAAAGGTTGTAACTTTGGCGATGATCTTCGTGATCTTTAAGTGGAATTGGTTCCTGACATCCTAGAGAAGATATGTTTCAAGTTTCATGAAGTTTGGAGTTGTGAATCAAATGTTGTGCTAATTTTGGATTTGAATTTCAGACTGTGCCCTTTTCATCGTGTTGTTTTTACTATTCATCTGATAGTACCACTACTGTTCATCGGTACTACCAATTTTCGGTAATACCACAACTGTTCACTGGTACGACTGACACTGTTTTATATGTACTGTTTACTAGTGCATTTTTTTGTTATAGTGCTTCGGGGTTTTGATTTGATTCAATACAAGACATCCGTTGTGCGTGTATGTTGATCTTCGTAGCTTTCATAGCCATTAGAGAGAAAAACGTGTTGAATCCGATCAAGATGGAAAATAGGTAGAGCTCCTGTTCATCCTCCCTCTAGTTGTCGTTTCGTTCCAACACATTAATTGGTATTTCGTTCCCGTTTGCCTTAGCCGCAATAGCAAGCCACCAAAACGTACAACAGCTACAACGACCAACGGGCAGCGCGCCGATGAGGTGAGTAGGTGGTGGGAGGCAGTAAGCCAGCAAGAGCGCAAGCACGCCGCGCGCGATGGCCGATGGGCGCCTCCGCGAGTAAGGCGTGGCACGGCGCAGTGAACTAGGTTGGATACGCCGGTGTGGGCTGTGGTGAGCTGAGAGCATAGAGCAGCTGTCGGCGTTGCGCCATCACGGTGGTTCACTGGCGTAGCGACCATCTGTTTTCTTCGGTATCCGCTCGTATAATTTTGCATCCTCGTCGTCAAAATCCAGGCTCCGCCGGGAATATACACGAAGCACATGGATTCCTTCCTTAGCCGTGCCTTTTCAGGTGGTCGATGCTCGGCGAATTGCTTCCTCTATTGTTTACCTGCTGCCGCTGGACCATCCTGAACTTAAAGCTAGAGAGACCTCGCCCCGTGAAGTAAATCATTACCTCTGCGATCCAGCCAACTATTTACTGATATTGCAATGGTTACGTTTAGAATCTGAATTCAGCCACCGGAGGCTAATGTGAATACAGTTCCAACTCTTTCCCCAAAAAAACAAATTTGTCACGGTATACATGTATGTGCAGCAACAGGGTGCTTTATAAGGAGTAAGAATAAAGGAAAACTATACCGTTTCTTAAATTTTATTGGACTCCACCGATAGAACCAGTAACCGCCGATTAACGGATATTTCAGCAAATTTCAGAAGAAAATTTTGAATTAAAATTTAAAATTTTCAGATATTAAGACAAAATTTCTCTCAATTTTTAATAGAAATTTGAAATTAGATAAATCCAAAAAATTTTTTTGTCTAGTATGAAATTTTATTAGACCTCACCGATAGCAGCGGCAGAGCTTTACCAGATAAGGATGCATGTGGACCTATCCATACTAATTCTTTTGCTTTACCACTAATGCAGGCGCCTATATACGTGCACAAAATAAATCACCAATTAAGTGTTATAATGGGCCATAAGCGCAATGTAATGTGTTTGGATCAACCCTTTTGCATCCCAATAAGTGAGAAAATCAAGCCGGAAGAGTTTTTTTCCCTGGTCCAACTAAAAGTGCATCTGGATGGCCCATTGGAAAAGGAAATTCCCAGACCGTTCACATCCAATACATCCATATCAGATTTAGACAATGTTTAGAAAAACCAAATTCTCAGCTCATCATCCTTGTGAATTGTGTATGTGCCAGATGAACTGAAAATTTAGACTTCTCAAAACATGTTTGAAATTTTTCATTATGAAAACTTATTTGACATACTAACCACTGAAATTATTTCAATTGGGCTGCTACCGCATGTTGGTGTGATTCTCAATAATTAACGAATGCGAAAGCTCTTCCTTGCGAAATGAGAAGGCACTATATATATATTGAATGGCATTCGTGCTCATGGATGAGTATACTACCTGTCCATAAAAAAATGGCATCTCCATATTGTCCAGAAAAGAAAATCCAATATCTTCACATTGGAAACATTTTATTTTATTTTTAATACAAAACTCGGAAGATTTTATTTATTAAGGCGGATGGGCCCTGCCTATTGGGCCCCACAAAACAGGTCGCATACTTGCATTAATACAAACCATTGATAAATTGGTCCCAAATAATTAGACAAGGATGCAAAGATTAGAAGTTTCCGTTCGTGCAATTGCTTCCGTCAAATAAGGTGCACCCCTTGCATGTCATTGCGGGTTTTGTTATGCTCATATTAAAGACCCATTTAAGATGTATGATATTGTTAGAATCAAATATTATTAAAGACTCGGTCAACACCAAACAGCTTGGATATATATATATATATATATACCTAAGCTTTTGTTAAGCAGCCTAGCTGAACAATCCTGCGATGGGATATATTTTATCGGAAAAAGATCACTTTTCAACCACCAACTATCGACTGTGTCCACTTTTCAACCTCAAACTATAAAACCGTTTTAAACACAACTCTCAACTATCAATACCGATGCAAAACACAACCTTAGCCCGAAACCACGTGTTTCGACTGACGTGACGGTGGTTTTCGCTGACATGGACTCCTGGTAATACATAGTGCCCAGGTGTGCATCAACACCAATGTCTGTGTCACCGTGTGCATCCCCGTCACCGTCATCCTCAAAGCACCTTCTTCTTCCTTTTCACAACGCGGAGAGGTAGAGAGGGGGTGTGGTTTAGGGGCCGGTGGTGGCTATGGATGGCACCACCAGCGCTCCACTGGTGACAACTCCATTTGACGGCGGCTTGACGAGGCAGTGGAGCGACTTCGGCATGGGCGTTTGCGATGACGACAAGAGGCAGCATGGTGCACTGTGGACAACCCCGCACCGGCTGCTGCACCCACCTTGCGTTCCTGTCGCCTGGTAATCCTCTTGTTGCGCCAACCATGTCACCTCACGTCCCTCCACCTGCTATAAAAAATCCCTCAACTAATTTGTGGTTTCCCGTGCAAGAGCTCACCACAGCCATCATCTTCTTCAGCGCAAGCACAACCACCACCATTGCCACTGCATCGGCCTCGTTGTTCTGGCTAGCTTGGGTAAGCTCTCCTCCAAACCACTTGCGTTACCACGCATTTCATCTCCTCTAGTCCTTTTCCCCTATTTTGGCATAGCCCTTAGGGGCACGCCGGCGCCACCGTCTTCCCCGAGTTTGGCCAAGGTCACCACCGACGCCGCCATCCCGGTCTCCGAGTGCTTGCACCCGATTCTTCAGAATCGGATCTCCTCCTCGACACCCTCTTCCCCCTTTTGCTTGGGCTGGTGTCTCACGAATCGAGACACCGCCACCACATGTGCCCTCCGCCGCCGCCGCACCTCGCCGTCAGCGGACTATCTTGAGTGTTCTTTGCCTCGACCACTTTTCGCCTCTCCTCTCCGGCGAGCTCGTCGCCAAGTTTTCGCCTCTCCTCCGCGGCTAGCTTATCGCTGATGCCTCCTTGCCCGTGGCCACTGAGCGCCGTCGCCAACCTGCCATTTCGCATCCCTGCTGACGCTGCTACCACCCCCGAGGCCACCGCCCTAGTTTGTCCCTTTTTGCCCTTGACCAGACCTCGTTGTTGCTCCCCTCGTCGCTGGCAAGCTCTCTCCCCTCTGTTTCTCAGTGAAGGAGAGCGATGAGTCCATCCACTTCTGTGTAAGTCGCCACCTTAGATCCAGCGGTTTTGCAGGTGCGCATGATGGTGAGTTTACGGGAAAGGATCCGTTCCTCATATGTCACATCCATTTATTTCTCCATCTTCTATTGATTTAAGATTTAATAGTGAAATGCAGTTGCAATACTAAATCAGTATATGGAACAACTTTAATTTTTTCTCACGTCCAGATTATTATGCAAATCATTTTTCAAATTTATTACTGTAGTGATGACACGTGAAAAGATGTTACTAGACTATTTCCTTTGTTTTTTTAACTTATGTTTTTGACTTCTAACTCCATTGGGCGATTCGTAGTTTGAGCTAATTGTATCTGATATTGTTTTGTGTGTGCACCCCTAACACCGAATTCCTAGCTCCGTCAGGCTACACTACTCTCAGTCATCCCAGGAAACGTTTCACCATCTTCTCCACGGGCTCCCAGCCAACCTCCTTCCACGCCTCCTCACCACCGCCGGCGCCGCCGGCCATGCGCGCCAGCACCTCCGTGCAGTCCACGCGCAGCACGTCCCACCCGTGCAGCGTGCTCAGCCTCCTTATCTTCTCCACCTGCGCGACCGCCAGCCCGAACATGTTGCCCTTGATCTCCTCCATCGCGCTCGCCAGCATCGCCTCCGCAAGCGTACGTGGCGACCTCCTCGCCGTCGGCAGACTCCGCCGCTGCCTCCGCTCCGCGCGGTTACGCGTCCATCTCCGACAGCCGATCGCCCGCCGCAGCCCCGTGTAGTCGGTGCCGGCCGGGTCGAACGCCGCGCGGGCCTCGTTCACCAGCGCCTGGACGCACTGTTGGAGCCGCCGGCCACGATGGGGAGGCGGCCGTGGGAGAGCACGCAGCGCAGCGCGCTTGGCCGTTAGAGCCGATCTAGGAACTCGGCTTGGATCACGAGTAGTTTTCTACTGCACGCGCAAGTGAGATGGACACGAATACACACACGAGATTTAGTTTTGGTGCTGCTTAGAAGTCACGGCTATTCGGGTTCTTCCGTTGATCTATTTGAAGGAAAGAAACTAACATGCGAGACATGAGTTCTAATCGCCCGTTCTATGCGCCACGGCGTTGATGTGCGACTCACCGTTCTTCCGGCTGTCCGCCACCAACGTGCCCGCAAGCTCGGGAGCATAACGACCCACTATCGCGCCGCAGGCGTGCGCATGCGATCGATACGTGAGCGGTGCTAATACGTATACGTGAATAATATCATGCGCACTTAAGCCATGCCGTGAACACGCCGCGCCTCGCCACATATGCAAACACTCGGAAATCCAGCGAAGGGATTATGCCTCAACATATCACCCCCTAATCCCGATGCGCATCAACAACTTTTAACTGCTGGCGCATCTCTACGAACTTGACTCTGCCGAGTGCCTTCGTCAGAATGTCTGCCAGCTGCCCTTCTGTGCCGACATACTCAATGTCAAGTCTCCCTTCTTCATTGCACTCACGAATAAAATGATATCGAGTGTCAATGTGTTTGCTCCGATCATGATGAACTGGGTTCTTGCTGAGTTCAATCGCCGACTTGTTGTCTACAAGCAACTTGAACTTCTGAACACTAACGCCGGTAAGCTCCCCGATCAGCCTGCTCAGCCATACTCCTTGACACGCGGCTGTAGCGGCTGCAATGTATTCCGCTTCACAAGACGAGAGAGCCACCACCTTCTGCTTCTAGGACACCCAGGTGATGAGGTTCGGACCGAGGAAGAAAACCACGCCCGTTGTACTCTTGCGTTCATCAATGTCTCCGGCATGATCACTATCGCTATAGCCCACCAAGTCTTGGTTCAGACCTCGCCCCTTCGTGTACCGACAGCCGTAGCCGATCGTACCGGCCAGGTAACGGAGAATGCGTTTCACCGCCACCCAGTGCTGCTCCGATGGTGCTTCCAAGAACCGGCTCACCATCCCTACTGCGTGGGCGATGTCCGGTCTTGTGTTGACGAGGTAGCGAAGACTCCCAATGATGCTTCTGAACTTGGATGCGTCTACAGCGGTGGCACCGTCCCGCTTGCTGAGCCGTACTCGGTTCTCCATGGGCGTGTCGCAGGTGTTGCATCCTGCCAGTCCCGCCTGCTCCAGGATCTTTGCCGTGTAAGCACCTTGGCAAAGCGTGATCTCCCCGTCCTTCTGCTTCACCTCGATCCCCAAGTAATAACTCAAGAGACCAAGATCGCTCATCTCAAAACGCTCCATCATCTGTTGCTTGAAGACAGCGATGTTGTCGTTGTTCGGCCCGCAGATGATCAAGTCATCGACGTACACGCCCACCAGAAGGAGAGAATCATCGTCTCCTCTCTTGTATACGGCGTGCTCGAGCGTGCTCCGCTTGAAGCCGAGATTGGCCACTCTGTCCGGTAGGCGCTCCAAGCACGCGGGGCCTGACGCAGTCCATAGAGTGCTTTCTTCAACTTCAACACCTTGCCGGCTTGTTTGTCATCGATGAAACCCGGCGGCTGATGGACGTAGACCTGTTCGAGGAGATCACCATTCAAGAAAGCAGTTTTAACGTCCATATGATGTACCTCCCAGCCACCGTGCGCGCGAAGCGCCAAGAAGAACCGCCTCGTCTCCATTCGTGCCACCGCGCAACACCTCGTCAAGTCCACCGGCGCCGAGCATACCCTTTAGCAACGAGTCGAGCTTTGTGTTTCACGATGTTGCCGGCTGGATCTCTTTTTACTTTGAACACCCATTTTAGCCCAATGGCACGATGACCACTCGGAAGCTCAGACGGTGTCCAAGTCTTGTTCTTGCAGATTGACTCCAGCTCGGCCTCCATTGCCTCCCGCCAGCACGGTTCTGCTAGCGCCTGCTCGACGCTGCTTGGTTCATCCGCGGCCAGCAAACACAAGCCGCTGTACTCGAAATCGTGGATTTCGTCAGTGGTGTTGTAGATGTTCGACAACAGGCGGTACACGAGCCGAAGTTCTCCGAATCTGCCCGCTTCTATCGGCGGGGTTGCCCACTCAATGCCTGGTGACGTCGTTGGTGTTGTCGTTGTGGGATTTGGTGCGAGTGTAGTGGGCGATCCGGATCCGCAACCCGACCGAAGGTGATGTGCCTGGGGTCTGAATTTCTCCTGCCTCCATCTCCGAAGATCTTGATGTCGCTCGTGTGTCGGATCACCAACAGTGGCCGGGATCTCGACATGGAACGTCTCCACCACATCTTGCTCATCTCCGGTACTGCTCCAATCCCACGACCGATTCTCCTCGAACATCACGTCACGGCTAACGTGTAGTTTCTTCGCCACTGGATCAAAAACTCGGTATCCTTTTGTCCCTGGCTCATACCCGAGAAAAACCATCTTCTTGGATCTGTCCGTCAGCTTGCTCACGCCCGGACCAGTGTTCTTCACATGAACTACACACCCAAAAGTGCGCAGGTGATGAACACGGGGCTTCTTGCCGAACCACGCTTCATATGGAGTGATGCCGTCGAGGCTCTTCGTTGGCGCGCGGTTCAGTACATATACGGCAGTCACCACCGCCTCGCCCCATAATCGCGCCGGAACGCCTTTGCTCTTGAGCATGCACCGAGCCATCTCCACCACCGTTTGATTTCGACGCTCCACCACACCATTTTGTTGCGGGGTATACGGTGTGGTGGTGTAGTGCTTGACGCCGGACTCGGTGCAGAACATGACGAAGGCGTTGGAGTTGAACTCGCCTCCGCGATCCGTCCTCAGTCCCTTCAGTTGCCCGCCATGTTCAATCTCTGCGCCAGCCTTGATCTTCTTGATGCAATAGAGTGCTTGATCTTTGGTACTCAGCAGCTCCACCCACATGAAACGGCTGAAGTCATCGACGACGAGCAGGAAGAAGAGCTTGCCACCAGGTGTTGGTGGCGTGATCTGGCCACAGAGGTCCGCGTGGAACAACTCCAGTCCCTGCTCAGCACGGTACGACGTCGCCCGCGGGAACGGAGCGCGATGTTGCTTGCCGAGGGTGCAGCCGTCGCAGACTTGTTCAACCCGGTTTATCACCGGAATGCCGTCCACCATGCTCTTTGTGCCGAGGTCGCGAAGCGCCCTGAAGTTGAGATGCCCGTAGCGGGAGTGCCACAACCATGCCTCGTCGTTGGCCTTTGACAACAGGCACACCGGTGGTGTCACCACCAGCTTAACTGTGTATAGCCTGTTGCCCGTGCGGGGAGCACTAACAAGCAAAGCTTGTTCACGGTCGAACACACAGAGCCTGCCATTCTGTATCACGACCTTGCATCCCGCCTCCTCCAGTTGCCCTAAACTCACAATATTGCTTCTCAACTTAGGTATAAAATACACCTCGGTTAATACCTTGTGCTCATGGTGGCGCCCTTCCATGATCATCGATCCAAGCCCGCAGATTTCCACGAGTGATCCGTCGCCAAAACGGACGGTGCCGTGCACAGACTCGTCAAGATGTGCCAGCGCCGACCGCATGCCCGTCATGTGGTTGCTAGCGCCGGAGTCCAGGTACCATGTGTTGTCGTCGCAGTCGATCGGGCTCACTTGCTGCTCGTTGAGATGGACAACTTGCGACGCAGCTCGAGCCGTGACACTCGCAGTCGTCATCAGTAGCGCCGGGTGTTCGACATCGGCTTTGGCCAAGTGCGCCTCCTCACGGCGCTCCTTCTTGGGCCTTTTGCACTCCTTGGCCCAGTGTCCGTAGATGCCACAGCCGCATTTACCCTTCCGTGGAGTGCCTCCGAGGTCAGCTTGATGGTGGTGTCGTGGCCATCTGGCCGTGCTCCACCCTTGCTCCTCCAGTGGGAATTCACATTGCTTCTTTCCTTGCTCGACGAGGATTCCGACACTAGCCTGTGCTTGTGTTTCGCCAACCAGTCCTCCTCGGCGAGCATGAGCCGTCCAGTTTTGTCCACGATCCGCTCGACGCCGGTCTCGAAACGGTCTTCCGCCGCGCGCAGCTTCCCAGCAAGTTCTTCGATCGAGAGTTTGTTGATGTCACAGAACATCTCAATCGAGACCGCAACCTGGTTGTACTGCGAAGGGACCACACGAAGAATTTTCTTGACAACACGTGTGTCGTCGATGGACTCACCGAGTGCTCGAAGATTGCTGGTGAGGCTGGAAATTCGCATGACGAAATCGTCGACAGCCTCACCTTCCTTGAACGCAATGTTCTCGAAATCCTTGAGCAGCTTCTGTGCATTGACCTCCTTGACACGCTCGACTCCGAGACGCATCGTTTTCACCGCCTCCCATGCCTCCTTGGCACTCTTCTTGGTGCCTAACATGGAGTACATGTCTGGCGGTACGCTCCGGATCAGTGCGGCCAGCGCGAGACGATCCTCGCGCCGCTCCACATTGCCGGGCTCTATTGCTTCCCACAGCCCCAATGCCTCCATGTTGATTTGCATCAACAAGGCCCACTCGTTGTAGTTTGTCCGTGTCAACATCGGATACACCACCGACGCGCTCGTCTCCTTCGCCATTCGCTGCAGCCCGACGTCGCACGAATTGCTATCGCTGCTCCTGTCGGTTGGCTGCTTGTTGGTGTCGAAGCGCGGCTTCTTAGGAAGACGAGATCGTGGCGGATCTGCTACCGCCGCTTATCTGCAGTTGGAGACCGCCTCAGCCTGGTCGCTCTGATACCACGTGTTAGAGCCGATCTAGGAACTCGGCTTGGATCACGAGTAGTTTTTCTACAGAATGTGGCAAGTGAGATGGACACGAATACACACACGAGATTTAGTTTTGGTGCTGCTTAGAAGTCACAGCTATTCAGTTCTTCCGTTGATCTATTTGAAGGAAAGAAACTAACATGCAATACATGAGTTCTAACTGCCCGTTCTATGCGCCACGACGTTCAGTGTGCGACTCACCGTTCTTCCCGGCGTCGCCACCAACGTGCCCGCAAGCTCAGGAGCATAACGACCCACTATCGCGCACGGCGTGCGCATGCAGATACGTATACGTGAATAATATCATGCAGACTTAAGCCATGCCGTGAACACGCACGCCTCTGGCCACATATGCAAACACTCGGAAATCCAGCGAAGGGATTATGCCTCAACACGGGCGGCCTCGCGGCAGAAGTCGTCCTCGGTGAAGTCGTCGTCGGGGCACGGAACGCAGCTAAGGAGCCAAGGAGGTGGTGCGGCACTCTGGCGCACTCGCCGTCGGTCACCTTGTTGTCGTTGATGATCACGGGCAGGCCGGCGTAGACCTGGATCTTGTCCGAGTTGATCACCTCGCCGCCGAAATGGGCCGCCAGGGCGATGGCAAGCTTCGAATTACTGGTGGCCGTCGCGCCGAGCACGAACACCACCTTCGGCTTGCTGGTGGCATCCATCGATGAGTGCATGGCGAGCATTTGTGCCGGATCGTGGGAATTGGCGCCTTGTTTGGTGCACTTGCATGCATAGAAGAAAATCAAGAGCGTGATTCATGCTACTAACTACTATGGTAAGTTGAAAGCTCGCGATTCATCGAAATCAAATGGGCCATAAGTATATTCTATATACAGTTCAATTCAAATCTATGGTAGAAAAGCATTATTCTATATCATGCGTGACGCCTATCCGAACATATTATTGGAAACTATAGACTTGACCTAGCAGTCGCCGTATGGGTGAACGTCCTATCCAAAACACTAGTAGGGTTTGTAGACTATAAATAGGAGATGCTAGTTATTGTAAAAGCCTGATCTATTGAAGAATGAATGAAAAAGAATACCCTCTACATCTTTGTCTATCTGTGTATTCAATCTACTATTTGTTCTTATATTTTTTTTTATGTGATTCTACGTTTGTCTACAAGGTGATCGTTCGGACTGGATTCGCCAACGACGGTTCCTCAACATGTTATCAGCACGATCAACTCCGGCCTACCTTTAGGCCTATTCTACTCGGATCGAAAGGTAACTGTCGTAGCACGACGCTTGTAGATCGAATCGTATTTTCTAGATCACTTTCAATTCTGCAAATTTGACATTCTAGATTATTTCCTACAATGCAAATCCGTTGTAATCTACCGTGAGCTGACTTGAAGTCGCCGGCACAATGCCGATCGGTAGGTTGCAAGAAAGAATAGATGATGATTGCACTGTTGATTGTAGATTACAAATCCGCTTTAATCTACCGCGAACCGACTTGAAGTCGCCGGCTAAGTCGATCGGTAGGTTACATGAAAGAGTAGATGATGATCATACAATTCATGGATGAACAGTAGAAAGAAAAGAAAAAATCCGGCCTACACAGCCTCGTACAACCGCGCCGCCACCAGCCTACCGTCGGCAACCCGCACGTGACCGCGCCGCCAACGCGTGCCTGTCGTCCAGAAACCGACGCCGCCCCCACGCAAACGACGGCCTGAAGTAGCCAATCATGTATGCGCCGCCATGACACCGTTGCGCTTGCGCTGCCGGCCTACACGCCGGATCGCCGCCTCCTGCATATTTAACTCTGTTATTATTATTCCTATAAAATTTATATATTGTATTTGCTATTTTGATTATCTGTGATTGTTTATATTACTTTTAATCACTGAAAATAGCAATAAATTATAAAAAAAATACATAGAAAAATACGGGATCACGAACAAGGAGTTCGAATAGCATTATCAGAATTTTACAACTATTTTATGTAAATTATCATCGGTAATTTTATAAAAATCTTTGCATAAATATGAAGATGACTAGCATGACGAATCGAGAGTTCGAAGAGCTGACCCCACATGGCCAGAATTTGTACCAGTCTTCAACTCTGTGGTAAGGTAATCACGGATTGAGAAGATTCTCTCTACCTTTCACCCGAATGTGGTGCAATCTGCACGCAACTATCGTTAAGACGGCTACAAGGAGTGTGTCGAATTAATTGACATTATGCAAGTTGCGAAAGCTCAATATAATGTTCTAAGGAAGAACTACATCTTACAATCACTTAGTAGCAATGTTGATCATGAACCCAATGCTAGCAACTACAAGGTGAGGAAGCCTTTCACAAAGGTGAGGGGCAAGTAGGTAAGGTCGTGGGTCGCACATTATTGATGCTTTTGGTAACATCCCAAAAATGAATTTGCGTTTCAAATGTAAGAAAGTCATGAGGAATTAAAACTTTTCTTGCATCTTGAAGCCCTTGGTTGTTTCTGTAATTCTTTTGAGAAGAATTATGGAAAATCCAAATTCAATCATCATTTGACTCCTATCAAAAACCTCCTTGTTGTAGATCTTGTGCCAAACCCTGGGAAATCTTTTCCCTGAAGTTCTAGGGAGGCTTGGCAAAACCTCGGAATTATCTCACGATTTTTAGAAATCATTTGCTAATTCTTGGAGGCAAGTCAAATTTGGTCAAACCCTATTTCTCATCTTCTGGAATTTCTGGAGAAGCATTCAATGCATGAAAATCTCTGAAAACTGACAGCAAGCTCCAGTTAAAATTTCATAAATTTTGGAGTTTGTTTGCTACCTCAACTACTTCCTCAAAAATCAGATGTTTAGGATTCAAACCCTAAGCGGTTTACAATATTCCGTGGTTCAAATCGGGCTCGGGCTCGAGCCACCTGACTCGGTCCAGTCCACTACATGTACCAACCGGTCGTTGGTATTTGGGTCGTGAGCCGTTGGATCGTCATCAAACGGTCTTCGACCAGCCGAACGGTGGAGCCGTTGCAAACCACCCGATCTAACTTTCGGTAGTTGGATCGGCATCGCACGGTCTTCGACCAGCCGACGCTGGGATCGTTTCAATCCGCTCGATCTGGCCTAGCCGTTCGATTCCAATCCGGCGACCAACGAGTCGTCTCCTTCCTCTGTCCGCGCGCGCGTGAGCCCCTGCCATGGCGTGCGCAGAGGAGAAAAGCAGTGGCGTGTAGTCCACGCTATGTCCACCTTCCAATGGCTAGCTCTGCGCGCATTAAATGCCTGTCGCACTCCTACTTCAGTAGGCCGTGACTCAACTGCTCCCATGCTATCAAGTGCTCTCATGGCAGTGTTCACCCGACTGGAAAAACCCGGCCGTTGCTCTCTGCCATCGCCCTATTTAAACTCCTTTGTGCTTCACCCTTAGCTTCCTTTAGCACTTCCGCAACTCCAGCTAGCATTCACCATTTTGCTTGAGCTGCAGTTACTTGCAATCTCCTCGACCGCTATTGTTGAGTGTGGAGCTTTCGGTGGAGGCGGTGCAACGGGGGTTTTCTTCTTCAAGTCTTGGCCCCCTCTGCTCCCCCTTCGCTCTCTGGAGCTTGACCCTCACTAGGTTTGGTTCTCTCTTTGCTCAGGTCGCTGTGGCCTAGTGAGGACCTCACCGCACTTCGATCGCTCGTCGTTGGAGCCACTCCGTGGGTCTCAGTCGCTTCTTCATTTCGTGTACTCTCGCTTTGCCCTATAGGAGTTTAGGTGTTTTCGTTTTTCCTTTGGTATTGTCCGTTCGGCGAGTTTTCGAGCCATACCTAGTCGGCCGCATCCCGTGGTCGTACCGCTGTGGTCGGGGAAGCCGCCGAGCCACTGGCAAAGCGTGCGGAAGGCACTGCCTTGGGGGCGGAATTTCGACCAGTCACTGTAGTTTGGTCGTTTCGACCGGATGCAGTATTGTTGATAGGTAAATAGGTCGTCTCGTAGCCCCCAGGAGTGCCCTTATGCTTATAAGGGAGGGGCCTACGAGTGATTGTCAATTCTCCTACAATCACCCCCGTAGTCGTAAGTCTCACTACGACTATAGCGTGGTCATAATTCCTTCTGCGACCTTTACCCAGTCGAAAGTTATGTCGTGGCCTGTACCTCGTCGTAAGTCTTACTACGACTATGTCCGGGTCATAAGTACTTCTACGACGTGTACCAAGTCGTAAGTCTGTCTACGACTAGTACCCAGTCGTACGTCCTTCTACGACCACTATCTGGGCGTAAATCCTTCCACGACTATGGTTCAGTCGTAGGTTCTGCTACGACCACTACCTGGTCGTAAGACTTTCTTTTGGTCGTATCTTTAGCATTAAGAATCTAAATCAATTGATTCTTGTTGCTAAATTCCTTATAAATCAGTACTTTGTTTCGGTAAGATTATCAGAAATTTTGGAGAAAGTTTGTTGTTTAGTCTTGGTATTTTATTCGTTCTTATCGGTTGCTTTTCGCCTTCTCGTTAGGATCCGAAGAGCACATCGACAATATTGTCGACCCTCAGCAACATTCTGACCCGCAGCAAGCAGGCAAGCAGTTTGATCATGTTAATCCTATTATTTTTCAAGTCTACTATATTGATTTCAACTCGTATGTATGCATTGCTATTTTGTTGTCAAATTATGGTTAGTGTCCTATAGTTGCATAATCTGTAGGACTTGTTCATCCTCTACTACTATGAGCTTAGGTTATTTGCTGTGGTCGGAGTCCGATGGAGGGACTTGGATCACTTAGTAGCTTCCGATTGGAAAATGCTTAGCCATGCTTAGTTCGGTAGCCTTGGGCGATCATCGACTTAGTCGATGGTCTTGATCACACAAAAATTATTATTCTTCCATTATGTCCAAAGACTTTGTGCTTTGTTAATTTTGCAAATCAAAACCTGAAAATGAAAACCGATTTGGACTTGGGCATAATGGTATGTTGGTGTGGTGTTTTGGGTGTGATCGGAATGGTGCCCAGGTCATCAAGGACCGAACATCTTGTTACACTAAACCAAGCATTATTAGCGTACTAACCACATGCGGGTTATATGGGACCCTCTTGACTTAGTACTTTGGCGTGTGTTATCTCCGAGTAGCGGGAGGAAAAGTTTTGTGTGGGTTGTGTGAAGCTTGATCCATGTGTTCTTGTGTTTGTGTTGGGTGTGCGGTGGTGGGGATTGCGGGAAGGTTCTCCACCTCGAGGGGCGCGCAGATTGTCCAAGGCTTTACCCGTGATGGGTAGTTGTCAGAGGTCGGGCCACGACCCGAGCACAACGTATGGGTTTCTATCCATACAGGCGACTCGAAGTTAACACATAATATTGGAAGCGTCTCGTAGAACTTAGTCGTCTTAAGGCATACCAAAGGAAGTGTGCTTAATCATGTGGCAAAAGGCGGTCGACATGTGGGTAAGTTGGTGCACCTGCGAGGATAAAACTATTCGAATAGCCTCGTCCTAGGTTATGGACACGCTTGGGGAGGTCTTCCAAGAGTTAGGCGCAACCTTTGTTTTCAAAAATTAAAACTTGACATGGTTGGTATGAATGGGTAATTCATACTATTATTGTGGTGACTATTGGGTTAGTCACTTCTGTGTTGTTGTTGTCGTCTTTCTCTTTGTTATTATTATTGTTCTTTTCGGTTAATTGAACATTAAAAGCAGATTTGTTAAATTGCTTTCAATCTATTACATTATTGCAAATGGAAACTTGCTTTATGCTAAAATGAAACATCTGACCTCCACTTCAATGAGCTTGCATGTAGTATATGTACAGATTTGTTACTCAAGATGTAAGTCTTGCGAGTACATTCAAAGTACTCACAAGGCTTTGCCGAACGCTTTTGTTTGCAGGGGAAGAAGGTGAGCCCCAAGGGCCTCACTTTTGTGAGATGTGCTTGGGTTTGGCGGCTAGCTTGGCGGTCGGTCGGTTGCCTTGTGGGTTAAAGGCACACTGATTGGCTCTTTTGTTTACAGCCATCTTATGGCACTTTTGCTTCCGCTGTTCAATTTCTATATGTATATGTCTTTGGCCGGTTGGCCTCTCTTTTGTAATCACTATCTTCTAGTTATGTCATATTTTGGATTGTTGTTTATGCTTCGGTTCTATGTGAATGAATGGAATTGATGCATGAACTTTGTAAAGAGGTGTGTATCTTGCATTTAAGGAAGTATACATGTCTCGAGTCTCGGATTATCTGCCTTGTGATGCTAGGACCGAATGGATGGTTAAGCATTACAAGCCGGATAAACCGGGGTCTCACAAGTTCTGGTATCAGAGCCATACTGACCGTAGTAACCCAAGCTTGGTCGTCTTTAGGATATTTTGGAAAAACCTTATTTTCAAAGTATCAAATGATTTTTGAAAGCTTAAGTAAGTTTCCAGATTTTATTTCTTACCTATCTTAGCTTTCTTCATCTCATCTCACCCTGATTTGAGTTTTAAGAGTTGTTTTCCTCTCATCTCCTTTTCAAAGATAGTGTTGTTGATTAAATGGGTTTTGGGAACCACTGAGTTTGGCAAATTGAAGTGCTTAGGGTTTTGAAGTTTCTGGACTGAAGATTTCGGCTAGAGGCTTGGATGTGGAATCTGGACAACACGCCTCAGTTTCCAGACAGCGAGCTCAATGGTTTCTGATCGGACCACTGAGCTTGGCAAATTGAAGTGTGCCAGATTTTGAAGTTTCTAGAATGGAAGACTTCGACTGGAAGCTTGGATGCAAAATCGCTACAACAACCTCAATTTCCGGACAGCAAGCTCAAAGGTTCTAAATAGGGTAGAAAATGAGAGGTTAATCAATTAAAACTTATGGGAATAGAAGAGTAAGATGTGATACTAGTTAGCTTGGTATCTAACACTATTTTCGCTGATTGAACCTTGCTCTTTAGTGGTATTAGATCTTACCTTAATCTTCTGATTTTTATCTTCTCGATCAATTACTCGTTCATTCAATACGGGTTAGTTGCATTGGGAAGTTGAGCTTTGGTTTGGTAATTCCTTGCTGTTGTTGAAATCTTTTTATAAGCATGTTTTAAATTTATACACTTGTTGTTTTTGGCTTTCGATCAGGGGATTTTCCATTCCCCTAGTCATTAGCTGTTTGTTTCATTTCGGCTTTGTTTTTGCGTCTAGCTTTTTAACCTAAGCTTCTTGTAGGATGGCGGGCGCTTTTCGCGGTGGCCAAGGCGATCATTTGTCCGGGCGAGGATCTTCCTCCTCCTCCGACCATGGCCGAGGTCCTTCTTGAGATTGGCGCAACCGCAGAGGGCAGGAGGATTCTTACGGGCGTCATTGCGCGCCAACACCGCCCCTTACGGTGCTTCGAGATCCGGGCAAGGGAGTGGTCATCAGCCGCGTGGGGGACTCGCGGAGTTTCTTCGCACTCAGCCCCTACGTTCTCCAGGTCTGAGGACCCGCTTGACGCAGACGATTGGCTTCGGTTGGTAAGCCGCGCCATGCGCAGTGCCGGGAGCATGAGAAAGCGCTGTTCGCATCGCACCGGTGGAGGTGCAGCTTTGTCTTGGTGGGATAGCTTTCTCGCCATGCAGCCTGACGGTCACACCGTCACCTGGGAGGAGTTCCACACTGCCTTCCGTCGGAGTCACATTCCTTCCGGCTTGATGAAGCTGAAGAAGAAGGAATTCTTGTCGCTCGAGCAAGGCGTCATTCGATCCGCGAGTACACATGCGAGTTCAACCATTTGGCTCGTTATGCTCCGGAAGAGGTGGCCACTGATGAGGCCAAGCAAGAAAAGTTCAAGGATGGTTTGTCTGAGGAGCTGCAGGACAAGCTATCTATCGTTGACTTCCACGATTTCGGACCTTGGTGGACAAGGCCATCGTCGGCCGAGCACGCGGAGAGCACTTGTGGATTCCATAGCGCAAGTGGGAGGCCCTAAGTCGTATGAGCGATTCTTTCCGCTCGTGTTGGGCGATCTCGGGGTCCGTCCTCGACCTTGACACCCTTCGATCGTCGGACTTTGCCCTCGTCCTTCGCGGGCCGTGCCCCAATCACGTGCACTGCGAGTCGGCCGGAGAGGCCTCGCCAACAGTGCGGATGTCACACGCTTCTTCCTGCAACAACAAGGGGCATTATGCAAATAATTGCCCCAAGAAGACAGGAGCAGCCCCTCGTCCTAATGGAGGACGCGGGCAAGGAGGTGGTCCTCTCCAGGATCAGAAGGTGGTCCCTTCTGCCCAAGGAATGGGCAGAGGTCGCGTCAACCTCATCTCCGCGGAGGAGGCACAGGAGGCACCCGACGTCGTGCTGGGTACCCTTTCTGTTAACTCTCACTCTGCTACTGTTTTGTTTGATTCAGGAGCATCTCATTCTTTTGTTTCTGAGTCTTTTGCTGCTAGTAGTGAGCTCCTTTTCACTCCATTGTTGATCCCATTGCTCATTCGCTCTCCTGGTTTGGAGTTGAGAGCTGAGTCTGAGTGTAGGGATGTCCCAATTGAAATTGAGGGAGTAGGATTTTTAGCAAATCTTATCCTCCTCCATTCAGCAAGTCTAGATGTAATTCTTGGCATGGACTGGCTGTCTCGGCATAAGGGACACATCGATTGTGCCAAGAAGTGCGTCTCTCTATCTAGTCCTTGCACAGCGGGTTAAGCTTTTACGGAAGGCTGCTAGGTCCGCATCTCTTGAGCTTGAAGCGAAGCCGCTCTAGATATTAGTGAAGTCCCAGCAGTTTGTGACTTCATTGATGTCTTTCCTGAGGATCTTCCCGGGATGCCACCAGTTCGAGACCTCGAATTCGTCATTGAGTTGGTTCCCGGTACTGCCCCGATTTCAAAGAGGCATTATCGGATGCCACCGAACGAGTTGGTGGAATTGAAGAAGCAAGCGAGTGAGTGTAAGGAAAGGTTTCATCGCCTAGCTCATCTCGTGGGGTTGTCTGTAATCTTCGTAAAGAAGAAGGACAATACTTTACGCATGTCGTTGATTACCGTCAAGCAATGAAGTAACGGTAAAGAACAAGTATCTATTGCCCGCATTGATGATCTCTTTGATAATTAATCTGGAGCTCGAGTATTCTCCAAGATTGATCCGAGAATGAGATATCATCAAGTTCGGATCGACACGAGGATATTCAAAGGCGGCTTTCTCTACTCGCTACGGCTTGTATGAGTACACCGTCATGTCATTTGGCTTAACCAATGCTCCCGCCTTGTTCATGAACCTCATGAATTCGGTATTCATAGAGTATTTGGATAAGTTTGTCGTGGTCTTCATCGATGATATTCTCATCTATTCTAAGAATGATGAGGAACATGATGAGCATTTGAGGCTTGTATTAGGCAAGCTTCGTGAGCATCAGCTGTATGCGAAGTTCAGCAAGTCTGCATTCTGGTTGAAGGAAGTGGCCTTCCTGTGTCATGTTCTTTCAGCAGGGGGCATAGCCGTTGATCCCAGTAAGATCAGCGATGTTCTCTCTTGGGTTCAGCCTACTTCGGTAACCGAAGTGCGGAGTTTTCTCGGTTTAGCGGGATATTATCGCCGTTTTATCGAGAACTTCTCCAAGATCGCAAAGCCGATGACGGGGTTGCTCAAGAAGAACAAGAAGTTCTCGTGGTCCGATGCTTGTGAGGAAAGCTTCTAAGTACTTAAGAAGCGTTTGACCACCGCTCCCGTCCTCGTCCTTCCCGATATTCGTCGAAGCTTCGATGTCTTTTGTGATGCTTCTCGCCGAGGACTCGGTTGTGTCCTTATGCAAGAAGGCAAGGTAGTGGCCTATGCATCAAGGCAATTGAGACCTCATGAACTCAACTATCCTACCCATGACTTGGAATTGGCTGCCGTGATTCATGCACTCAAGATTTGGCGACATTACCTAATCGGTAATCGCTGTGAAGTGTATTCGGATCACAAAAGCCTAAAGTCTTTGTTCACCCAACCAGATCTGAACCTCAGGCAAAAGAGATGGTTGGAGTTGATCAAGGACTATGACATGGGTATTCGCTATCATCCGGGCAAGGCTAACGTCGTTGCCGATGCGCTCAGTCGCAAAGTGCATTGCAATGCCTTGTTGCTCTAGGAGCGTCAACCCACCCTTCTGGAGGAATTTCAGCGTCTCAACTTGGGATTGGTTGAGCATGGTTCCCTCGCTGCCTTGGTTGTGCAACCAACCTTGGTGGATCGAGTTAAGATCGCTCAGCAATCGGATGCTGGGATAAGCCGCATCAAGGAAAATATCAAGAACGGAACAGCCAAGTGTTTCTCTGAGGATGAACATGGTGTTGTAAGGTTTGGGCGACGCCTTGTGGTTCCAAAGGACATGGAATTGCGGGATTTGATTCTCCACGAAGCCCATGATTCGCCTTTGTCTATTCATCCCGGGGCCACAAAGATGTATCAAGATCTCCGTCAGGGATTTTGGTGGACCCGAATGAAGAGGGAAATTGCGAGTTTCGTTCTTAGAAGTCGACGTATGTCGCCGTGTCAAGGCCGAGCATCAGCGTCCAGCAGGACTGCTTCAGCCTTTGCCTATTCCTGAATGGAAGTGGGATTCGATCGGGATGGATTTTATCACCGGTCTACCCAGGTCGCCCAAGGGAAACGATGCCATTTGGGTCGTCATCGATCGGTTGACTAAAGTGGCTCATTTCATTCCTATCAAGACACAGCTTCGCGTGGGACTCCTAGCTGAGCTCTATATCGCGAGTGTAAGTGCGCATGGGATACAAGAAGGCGATCGTTTCTGATCGTGGTGCTCTGTTCACTTCGCGATTTTGGCATAGTCTGCAAGAGGCTATGGGAACCCGTCTCACCTTTAGCACAGCATATCACCCCCAAACTGATGGTCAGACCGAAAGGGTCAACCAAGTGTTGGAAGACATGCTCCGTGCTTGTGTTCTCTCATATAGAAAGAATTGGGAGAAATGCTTGCCTTTTGCCGAGTTTTCCTAAAACAACAGTTTTTAAGCCAGTCTCGGCATGGCACCTTTTGAGGCCTTATACGGGAGAAGGTGCAGTACCCCGTTGAATTGGTCTGAGACCGGCGAAAGACCTTTCTTGGGCCCGGACTCGATCAATGAGGCCGAGAGTCAAGTCCAGCTTATTCGTGATCGTTTACGCACAGCTCAATCAGGCAAAAGAGCTATGCGGATCGCCGCCGTCGTGAATTGAGCTTTGAGCCTAATGACTTTGTTTATCTCAAAGTCTCTCCTTTGAAGGGCCATCAGCGTTTCGGCGTTAAAGGCAAATTAGCTCCTCGATATGTCGGTCCTTACCGTGTTATCGAGAAGAAAGGAGCGGTTGCCTATAAGTTGGAATTGCCAGCTGCACTTGAGGGTGTACATGATGTTTTCCATGTGTCCCAACTGAAGAAGTGTCTTCGTGTTCCAACTGAGGAAGCTCCGTTGGAAACTCTCGATGTTCAAGAAGATTTGACCTATCGTGAGCACCCTGTTCGCATACTCGATGAGGCTAAACGAAGAACAAGGAATAAGAATATGTAGGACCGGAAAGGCGACTAGGGGGGGTGAATAGGCGCTTTCAAAACTTTCTCGCCTAAATCAAAACCAACACGTACTTTACTCCTTTAGCTATGAGAGCTAAGAAGTTCAGTGAGCACACAACGGAAGCCTTGTGTTGAATTTGATAAGCCCCTCAAGCACACGGCACAAAAGGAGAAAAGAACTCAATGTTCTTCATCTGGACACGCGGTCGACCCGGCTACCACGCAGGCGATCGGACCGGCGGTCAAGGAGATCGGCCGGCAACTAACTAGCGGTCGGACCGGTGGGCACAGTTCGACCCGCCAACCCAGTGATCGAATACATGGCGGTCGAACCGCCGTTGTAAAGCGGTCGGACCGGTAGAGTCGATCTTGAAAAACTCCACCCAAATCCAAAACGAAATTTGATCCAACTTTTGATTCAACCAATAAAACTTGACCAAATTTCTAGCACACCTCCCTAATGATATTAGAGACCTATTTCTAGCGACGATCCGTCGGATCCACTTCGAGAATCGATCTCTTGAGATTTTAACAAAGAAGTGCACAAACCCTAGAAATGAGAAAAACTTGATTCAAGTCTTGCTTGTGGGGTTTGATGATCTAGATGACTCTAGGAGTAATCCCACACATCAAAGCAAGATAAAGTAGGCCAAGAGACCAAGCATGAACCTTTGAATCAAGGAAGCACCAAAAACATCCAAAGAGAGAAGAACACAAAGGAGCAATTGATCTTTCAATTAAGCATCACAAGATTGTTCATCCACAATAGATGCTTACAAAGCCTCTCCACCAAGGAGGGCAAGAGCTCAACAAGGAGCACACTCCAACCCTAGTTCTCCTCTCCTCTCCTCCAAACCCTAGAAAAAGAAGAAGGGGCTAAATGAATGCTTGCTTTTGTTTTCCACCTCTCCTTCCTATTTATACTAGAGAGCTAGGGTTTCCCTTTTGGGTCTCTTACACATGGGACCCACACAAATAACTCTTGAAGCAATCGCACGCTTCACCACGTGTAGGTTGATCGGCGGTTCTCATCGGCGCCAAGCCTCTCTTGTCCAATCCCATCGGAACCTCCCGAGACTCGCACCGATATCCACCGCTTTGATCCAACCGGTATTGCTTCAACCACCCGTCGATCCATCTTGTCCATTACGCACCATGCTTGAGTCACACGACCTCACGGTATCCCCGATCGTTACGGACCTCGGCTCTCCAAGCGTAGTCGATCCACTCACCGTTGACGTCGTTGACACGCAAGCCACCGCCTGACAATAGACAAACAAACCGTTTCCGGAACAAGTTCTTCACAACTTGACCCACGTCGATTCCGCATGCGATATACATCAATAAAGCATTGAAGTTCAGAGAATCACACACTCAAAATCAACTCAATGCAACACTTGGCTTTCCTCCAAGTATTGCCGGTCTGCCAGCACACGGGCGGTCAAGCCGATTCATCTTGATCGGACCGCTCCCTAGCGGGGTCGGACGGTCCAAGACAAGCCAAAATTCAAGCGAAATTCCGAAACCTTCGGAAATTTCAATCGAATAGAACTTTGACTGGGAGCTCAAAATGATGGGACCACATCCGGAGACTCCTCACTTGCCTACACAACCTATTTTGGCCCACTCAAAAACACAACTTTCAAGGAGCGGTCGGACCGGTCACCATGGCGGTCGGATTGCTCCACAGGCGATCCGACCGCCTGGCCAAGTGATCGACCGACGGTGCTTTGGCGACCTTGGAACAAACCCGAAACGCGAGATTTTGCAAACCAATAACGCCATTGCCAATTGACTCATCATCACGAGATCGTGCACATATCCTCACGATATCCACAATCTCCCCTGATGAACACATTGGCAATTTTCAAAAAATGTGGTTTTCAAAATGAAAAGTAAAAATCATGCTTTTGCATAAAGGCACAACTTGATCCATAAGCAACAAAAGCCTAGGAACCACCAAGGCGGCTTGAATAGTGTAAGCAAGTGAGATAAGGCATTGAAAGCACAAAAGAATTCAAATTCAAAGTAGCCAAAAATCTCACTTAGGTCCAAATGAAAGGCACATTGTTCTATTTGACCTTTGATCATTGTGAGTATTCTTCAATTTCAAATCAAATCGGAAAAAGGCAATAAACCGAAGCTCAACTCACCATGATCACAAATTTTCAAAAGGTTCACAAAGTTTTGTTTTTTTTTGTGTGTTCTTTATATATGAAACCAATCTTTATGTATGAAACCAAAAGCTCCAACAAAGACATTTTCTTCACAATCTTTCTCCCCTTTGACAATGAATTCATCAAGATGCATGAAAAGAAAGAGCATGAAGGAATGACTTTATTTTGAGCTTTAGTAAAAGGAGCAATGACCATTATACATGTAGACAAGTACAAGTATTATACCAAGCCATATAAGGAGAAGGCGCTATATTCAATCATGGCAAAACGTGTCTTTATAAAGCTAAAACCAAGATAGCGAAATCGAGATTAACAATTGCAATCATGATAAGTTGCTCAAAATCATAGATTCACTCAAAGCAACCAAAATGAGTCAAGCCATGTCTATAAGTAAAAGAGACTCAAAACAAGAGTTGAGGCATTTTGAGCATTAAGAAAATTCTTTTGAAGCAAAGCTCAAGCACATAGCCCTTTTGGGCAAAATCTCTTTCTTTCTCTCCTTTTGCTTGTGCTAGATCTCAAGCCTTGCACGACCATCTCAAGCGATAAGCTTAAAAGAATGATCTAGGTCATCCAAAACTCCCCACGAGTTCATGCCTAGTGCAATGGCAAGCCGTCTCATGAAAGAGGATTGGTGAGATCAGTTTTTCATACGAAAATTTTCTTTTCTTTTGCTTGACTTAGAAGGTAAAAGCTCATTTTCCATCTCAAAATAAGTTCAAGACTCAATTCAACTTGTAAGACATGGCGAGAATCATAAGCGGATCACTAGAGCAAAACTAGTCACAAGATCCAACAAGACATGATTTGATTCAGATTTCTCAAGAATATAAAGCTAGCAAGGCAAAAGTGAGCCAAACACGAAGAGCCATAAAAGAGGTCTAGCAGGCTATCACTCGATATGACAAGGTATAAAATATGAAAACAAGTCATACAGGATAATAATCAAAGCTCCATTAGTTTTAATATACAATGCAAGACAAATGAAATGAAACATGCATTATGATACAATGAATGCAAGCGAGCCACTTCCCCTCAAAGCAGCCCAATAGGACTAATAACCCTAACTCTCCTCATAAAGCGAAGAAACGCGAAGAGTCAAGAGCCTTAGTGAAAATATCCGCAAGGCGTTGCTCGGACTCTACAAAGTGAAGCACAACATCACCTTTCTCAACATGGTCTCTCGGAAAATGAAATCGAATGTCAATGTGTTTAGTCTGGAATGTTGCCTTGGGTTTTGGCAATATTAATTGCGAAGTGTTGTCCGCGAAAAGAGGAACACTTCCCAAAGACAACCCATAGTCCCGGCGTGGATAAAATCCAAAGAACACGAGAAGCGACCAGCGGCGGCTACATACTCGACCTCGGTATGGTACAGCGTATGTAAGACTTTCTAGAAGACCAAGAAACAAGAGATGTGCCCAAGAAATGACAAGTGCAAGTACTCTTCCTATCAACTCTACACCCGTGAAATCAAGCATCGAAAAATGCTCGAATTGAAAGAGCGAAGAAGAAGAATACGAGTCCAAAATCAAGCGTATCTTGAAGATACACGAAGATCGCGTCTGACTTGACGATGAGAAGCACGAGGAAGCTCGAAATCGGCGCCGCACACATCGGCGAATGTATGTCCGGCCTCGTATTTGTAAGATAGAGGAGGGAGCCAATCATCTGCGGTACTCCTACGGTCCACGGACTCTCCATCCTCATCGTGGTCCAAAGACGGTGGTTGTTGCAATGGGAGTAGACATTGGCCTCTGCTTCCCATATTGAAGCGCCAAGAAGGTCCTTTGTATACTTACTACGGTGGGCGAAGGTGCCTTCTTTCGGTTGCTTGATTTGAAGACCAAGGAAGAATGTCGGCTCTCCCATCATGCTCATCTCAAATTCCTTTGCTCATAGAATCGAAAATCTAGACACCAAAGCATGAGAGGAACCACCAAAATAATATCATCCACATATATTTGAACCAACAAGAAATCAACGCCATGCACGAGGTGAACAAGGTTTTATCAACCATTCCCATTTTGAAATCATTTTCAAGCAAGAAACTCTTAAGCTGTCATACCAAGCTCTAGGAGCTTGTTTCAATCCATCTGAGGCTTTAGAGAGTTTAAAACATGGTTTAGGAATTTTGATTTTCAAACCCAGGAGGTTGCTTGACAAAGACCTCTTCTTCTATGAAGCCATTCAAGAAGGCACTTTTAACATCCATTTGAAAAAGCTTGAAACCCTTGGATGTTGCAAATGCTAAAAGAATGCGAATGGCTTCCAATCTAGCTACTGGAGCAAAGGTCTCCTCAAAGTCTAAGCCCTCTACCTGGGAATAACCTTGAGCAACAAGTCTAGCTTTATTGCGAACAACCAATCCATCCTCACTTTGCTTATTTTTAAACACCCATTTTGTTCCAATAACATGAGAATCAGAAGGTCGCTCAACTAAAAACCAGACTTTGTTTCTTTCAAAATTTTCAAGCTCTTCATGCATGGCATTGACCCAAGAGGCATCAGATAAAGCATGGGTGATATCTCGGGGTTCAAAAGAAGCAACAAAGCGCGAATGTGCATGGGAATCGGAGATATAAACACAGGCGAGTGACTCGCTCTTGAAGATCCCAATCATCTGCTCGGTGGATGTTGTCATTTGTATGAAGTGGTGCTCTGATGCGACGTGGCCTCTACCTCATGAGTTGTGGAGGTAGGAGCAGAGCCACTCGGATCGTCGGTGGGGATAGGAGGCGGTGCTCGGTGACATTGAAGTAGTAGTAGCAGCTCTCCACCCTCTCGAGGTAGCAGGAGGATGGTTTGGGTCTTCATCCTCGGAATCATCATCGGCGAAGATGCTTTCTTGAGTTTGAAACACTGTACACAAGCATCGGGTCTAGTACCAGGACTAGCCTCATCAAAAGTGACTTCAAGTCTCAACAATTTTGTTAGTATCAACATTAAAAACACGATAGCCACGAGAATGAGCGGGATATCCAAGAAATATGCCATCAAAACATCTAGACTCAAATTTATCAAGATTGCCATGTTTAAGAATGAAGCACTTGCAACCAAAAATCTTGAAATGAGAGACCTTTGGAGAATGACCAAATCTAAGCTCATAAGAAGTCTTCCCAACCACGGATCTCAAGAAAACCCTATTGGAGATATAACAAGCGATAGAGATCGCCTCATTAAAATCTCCTAGGAGTAGAATGCTCATCTAGCATGGTCAGAGCCATCTCTACAAGGGTTCTGTTCTTCCTTTCTACAACACCATTCTGTGAGGAACTCTAGGAGAAGAAAGCGATGCTCAATTCCCTATCAGTGCGAGAAGGTAGAAAAGAAGAGTTCTTGAACTCATCCCATTATCACTCCTAATGGCTCTCAAAGCTCGGGTAAATCAACGACAATTCTAAGGACCAAATCTTTAAAGAATCCAAATGCTTCGTCCTTAGAAGTAAGAAAATAAACCCATGAATACAGGGTAATCATCCACAACCACCGGCACATACCATTTCCCACGGTGGTGAACTCTAGAAGGACCAAGCAGTATCTAAGTGAAGAAGGCATCACAGTCCATCGATCATTACCAAAGTAAGAGGTGGGTGGGAAGCGGACACCATCTTACCATGTCTCTGAGGTGAGCACACAAGATCTCTGACGACCTTGACCTAGGCAAACCTCTAATCAAGTCCTTGCAACCGACTCTAGACAAATGATCAAAACCTATATGCCCAAGTCTCGATGCCACAAAACAAGGTCATGAGAATCGAGGCTACAAGACACCTAGGACTAGAAGCGGAAGAAATCTTTGAAATTTGCACGAGAAAATCTTCTCAAACACGGAGATCTCAAAACAAGCTCACTGAGGAATCTAGAACTCTGCACTCACCTCTCTTAAACCTCACTTCTAGACCCTCATCAAGCGGTGAGAAGCAGATAGAAGATTATACCTCGACTTACTCACCAAAGCGGCGTCTTTTAGCATGAACTTGTCGTTGACGCGACAAGGCCCTTTGCGATCACGGTCCGGTAGAAGCATCCCCAAATGTAATCAATTCATTGCGGATGCGTGTGAGGAGGAGAACCATCTAGAATCTCCGGTCATATGTCGAGAACACCCGAGTCAACAAGCCACTTGTCCTCCTTCCTCGCACGACGGACCTAAAAGGCACAATCGAAAACATCCGTGCCTCGATCGGGGTTAGTGATAAATGAGCGAGGAATCGATCTTGAGAAGCACGATGTCCGGGAGCAGCAGATGAAATAGTGAAACATGATCGGAATAAAATCATAAGAATGCACATGAGAACCACCTAGACCTCTCCAAGCGATCTACCAAAGATCGATACTCCCCTGTCTAGGTGCTGCAGGTGTCTCTCCTCACGATGTCCTAATCCAACATCTTGCCTAGACCCACCAAAAGAGTCTACAAAGTTCTCTACAAATCTAGGCCTATGTGTGGTGCGATAAGCAGTGCCTAGCTCTAGAGACTACATCCGGAGAAGGGACTCCTCTAATGGATCTTAGGGCGCTCATCCTCTCTTTTCTCTCAAGTTTTGCTCTCGGGAGCGAACTCAGCAGTATGGCCTTCTTTCTCGCAGAAAGTGCAATGGTCTTGGACCTTTTGAGGTGCATGCAGATGAGTGAAAGCACCTTTCTTGCGAGAAAGAGTTTGAGCAAAACCACGGTTTGAAAACAACCTGGATGGCTTAGGAGGTTCTAGCTCAAACAAACCATTCTTCACAACTCTAGCAATCTTAGGTGGGTTTTTCTTGGAATGCTCTAGGGGTTGAAACCTAGACCACTATTTTCACGCTCACCTTGGATTGATCAAGAATCATGTTGAGTTTCTTTTTCCACTTGAAAATTTCTCAAGAGTCACCTTGAGGTAATCATTCTCTTTCACTAACTCCTCACATCTAGCACACTTGCTAGACTTGATTACCTCATTGCGCTTACTCTTAAGAAGGGCCACTTCCACTTTGAAGGCCTCACAAGACACACAATAGGATTCTGAATCCTACTCAATCTGCTCCTTAAACTTGACTCTAAAAGCCTCTTGTATCGACTAACCATGGTTTCAACTTGACATTCAAAACACAAGAGTTAGAATCAATAACCTTTTAGAAGCGATAAAGACATGGATCTTTCAATTTTAGCCTTTTCTTCGGGGTCTTGTTTAAGGCTTCAATCTCAATTGTAAGCTTGGGACAATTTTCACAAGATGCAACTCTAGAGTAAATCAATGTTTCATCATCTCTTGCATCTTAATCCTATTATCCTTACAATGAGAGCATGTGTGACTAGCATCAAACTTTTGCAATTCTTTTAAGGAACTATCCAATTTTAATTCTAGCAAAGCACAATTAGAGCAAGTTAAAGGATAGCTTCCATGGCGGTCACATCAAGAGGAATGACATCTAAACAAGCGAGATCTAGACTTGAAAGATTCTAGTTCATCGAGAGCATCTTTTAGTTGATTTGTGACAGAGGAATGAGCGATTTCAAGCTTGTCAAATCTTTAAGCAAGCTAGTGCGAGAATCACAAATATCGGCAGGATTGATAGATTTAAGCCTAACAACTTCAAGATTCAAATTATCAATCATAATGTCACCTTCCTAATCATTTTTACTTGCTTATGCAATTTACATTCAGCAAGCACCAAAGCCCTTTTCATATCGACAATAGAAGGGCATACCTCATCGGGATCACTAAAGGATCCTCATCTTTGGAGGAATCATTTGTCGTGGCTGTTCTTGGCCATGAAACACATGCCGGTGAAGTCATGCGCCTTCTTCTTGCCACGAGAATCACTCTCGTAGTCCTCCGTTTCGAATCCACATCGCTCATATTAACATTCTCAAGAGCGGCAAGGACCCTGACAAACTTCCGATAGTTTGTCTTCTTGGGTTTTGCATCCTCTCTGGGGATGTCTTCTTGTCTCCTTCTCCTCCTTGCCCTTTAGCACAGGGCACTTGGAGCGAATGTGGTTTGGCTCACCACATTGAAGCACGTGATAGGTCCACTCCTCCTCCTATTTCTCACCTTGTTATGCGCTCTTGTGAATTTGGTGGAAAGGAGGGCTAAGTCATCCTCGGGCAATTTCTCAAGTTGCTCATCACTCAAAGAATGTAAGCGATAATGAAAAGCCGATGAGCTACAATCAAGAGAATCGGAAGAGCAACCCTTGGATTTGTCGACCACCAAAGCCATCGACTGTTCTTGGAGAGACGCGAGATAAAGTCAATCTCATGCGTCTTCAACCTCGAGTAGAGCTTATCCATGGTAAGCTCACTCATGACAAAGATGTTGTCATTGATGGAAGTGATCTTCATACCCAGACCTTCACATCAAGAGCACCCGAAGTGGCGTGCATTTTGCACTCGAGAAAATATCAAGTCAACAAGCGGAGATCATGAAGAATTTTAGAGAATCTTCCCACACTCATCCAAAGACTCACGGGCCTTTGTTCGATCTTGAGTAAACCTTTTGAGCTGGTTACATCTCACTTCCTTGATCGCGATGGACCCTTCGTGATAATCACAAAGTGTCGCGGATCTCGTGAGCGGACCGCAAGTGAGCAACACGCTCAAACTCGGATCGACTAAGGCCTTGGATCAAATAATTCCGAGCCTTCTTTGTTGGCCTCCACATCCGAGTGATCGTATCGTCATCGGTGGCACGACATAAGGGTTTTTCACCTTTAGCCAAATAAGCGTGCCCTTGAGCCTCGATATACGCTTGCATCTGAGCCTTCCAAAGTATGCAAAGTCAACTCCTCAAAAATGTGTGGCTTGGTTGAGTACTTGTCGATCGCCATGGCTCCAAAGACCGGTTAAGATCTATAGAAAAGAGCTAACCGCTCGATACCACTTGTAGGACCGGAAAGGCGACTAGGGGGTGAATAGGCGCTTTCAAAACTTTCTCGCCTAAATCAAAACCAACACGTACTTTACTCCTTTAGCTATGAGAGCTAAGAAGTTCGGTGAGCACACAGCGGAAGCCTTGTGTTGAATTTGATAAGCCCCTCAAGCACCACGACACAAAAGGAGAAAAGAACTCAATGTTCTTCATTGGACACGGCGGTCGGACCGGCTACCACAGGCGGTCGGACCGACGGTCAAGGCGATCGGCCCGGCAACTAACTAGCGGTCGGACCGGTGGGCAGCGGTTCGACCCGCCAACCCAGTGATGCTGAATACAGGCGGTCGAACCGCCGTTGTAAAGGCGATCGGACCGGTAGAGTCGATCTTGAAAAACTCCACCCAAATCCAAAACGAAATTTGATCCAACTTTTGATTCAACCAATAAAACTTGACCAAATTTCTAGCACACCTCCCTAATGATATTAGAGACCTATTTCTAGCGACGATCCGTCGGATCCACTTCGAGAATCGATCTCTTGAGATTTTAACAAAGAAGTGCACAAACCCTAGAAATGAGAAAAACTTGATTCAAGACTTGCTTGTGGGGTTTGATGAACTAGATGACTCTAGGAGTAATCCCACACATCAAAGCAAGATAAGTAGGCCAAGAGACCAAGCATGAACCTTTGAATCAAGGAAGCACCAAAACATCCAAAAGAGAGAAGAACACAAAGGAGCAATTGATCTTTCAATTAAGCATCACAAGATTGTTCATCCACAATAGATGCTTACAAAGCCTCTCCACCAAGGAGGGCAAGAGCTCAACAAGGAGCACACTCCAACCCTAGTTCTCCTCTCCTCTCCTCCAAACCCTAGAAAAAGAAGAAGGGGCTAAAATGAATGCTTGCTTTGTTTTCCACCTCTCCCTTCCTATTTATACTAGAGAGCTAGGGTTTCCCTTTTGGGTCTCTTACACATGGGACCCACACACAAATAACTCTTGAAGCAATCGCTTTGCTTCACCACGTGTAGGTTGATCACGGTTCTCATCGGCGCCAAGCCTCTCTTGTCCGAATCCCATCGAACCTCCCAGACTACTCGCACCGATATCCACTCACTTTGATCCAACCAAATGCATCAACCACCGTCGATCCATCTTGTCCATTCGCACCATGCTTGAGTCACACGACCTCACCGTATCCACGATCGTTACGGACCTCGGCTCTCCAAGCGTAGTCCCGATCCACTCACCGTTGACGCCGTTGACACGCAAGCCACACTGCACAACAATAGACAAACAAACCGTTTCCGAACAAGTTCTTCACAACTTGACCCACGTCGGTTCCATGATGCGATATACATCAATAAAGCATTGAAGTTCATAGAATCACACACTCAAAATCAACTCAATGCAACACTTGGCTTTCCTCCAAGTATCTGGTCCGATCAGCCTTGAGGGCGGTCAAGCCGATTCATCTTGGTCGGACCGCTCCCACAACGGCGGTCGGACCGGTCAAGACTTAGCCAAAATTCAAGCGAGAATTCGAAACCTTCCGAAATTTCAATCGAATAGAACTTTTGATAGGGAGCTCCAAAATGATGGGACCACATCCGGAGACTCCCTCACTTGCCTACACAACCTATTTTTGGCCCACCTCAAAACACAACTTTCAAGGGAGCGGTCGGACCGGTCACCATGGCGGTCGGATCGCTCCACGGGCGATCGACCGCCAAGACAACCGTCGACCGCCATGATGGCTTTGACGACCTTGGAGCAAACCCGAAAACGCGAGATTTTGCAAACCAATAACGCCATTGCCAATTGACTCATCATCCTGAGATCGTGCACATATCCTCACGATATCCACAGAATATCAGATTCCTCAAAGTTCAGTGGTCAAACCATTCTGAGGATGAGGCTACTTGGGAAAGGGAAGATCGTCTCCGTGCAGACTATCCATCCTTCTTTACCGAATGAGCCAAATCTCGGGACGAGATTTTTGTAAGGGGGGGAGGTTTTGTAACATCCCAAAAATGGATTTGCGTTTCAAATGTAAGAAAGTCAGGAGGAATTAAAACTTTTCTTGCATCTTGAAGCCCTTGGTTGTTTCTGTAATTCTTTTGAGAAGAATTATGGAAAATCCAAATTCAATCCTCATTTGACTCCTATCAAAAACCTCCTTGTTGTAGATCTTGTGCCAAACCCTGGGAAATCTTTTCCCTGAAGTTCTAGGGAGGCTTGGCAAAACCTCGGAATTATCTCACGATTTTTAGAAATCATTTGCTAATTCTTGGAGGCAAGTCAAATTTGGTCAAACCCTATTTCTCCTCTTCTGGAATTTCTGGAGAAGCATTCAATGCATGAAAATCTCGGAAAACTTTATGAGAGGTCCCTCCGGGTGACAGCAAGCTCCAGTTAAAATTTCATAAATTTTGGAGTTTGTTTGCTACCTCAACTACTTCCTCAAAAATCAGATGTTTAGGATTCAAACCCTAACTGGTTTACACTATTCCGTGGGTTCGAATCGGGCTCGGGCTCGAGCCACCTGACTCGGTCCAGTCCACTACATGTACCAACCCGGTCGTTCGGGCGCTGGGTTCGTGAGCCGTTGGATCGTCATCAAACGGTCTTCGACCAGCCGAACGGTGGAGCCGTTGCAAACCACCCGATCTAATTCAGCCGTTGGATCGGCATCGCACGGTCTTCGACCAGCCGACGCTGGGATCGTTTCAATCCGCTCGATCTGGCCTAGCCGTTCGATTCCAATCCGGCGACCAACGAGTCGTCTCCTTCCTCTCGTCACGCGTGAGCCCTGCCATGGCGTGCGTGAGGAGAAAAGCAGTGGCGTGTAGTCCACGCTATGTCCACCTTCTAACGGCTAGCTCTGCGCGCATTAAATGCCTGTCGCACTCCTACTTCAGCAGGCCGTGACTCAACTGCTCCCATCGCTCTCAAGTGCTCTCATGGCAGTGTTGACCCGACTGGAAAAACCCGGCCGTTGCTCTCTGCCATCGCCCTATTTAAACTCCTTTGTGCTTCACCCTTAGCTTCCTTTAGCACTTCCGCAACTCCAGCTAGCATTCACCATTTTGCTTGAGCTGCGCATTTGCTTAAATCTCCTCGACCGCTATTGTTGAGTGTGGAGCTTTCGGTGGAGGCGGTGCAACGGGGGTTTTCTTCTTCAAGTCTTGGCCCCCTCTGCTCCCCCTTCGCTCTTTGGAGCTTGACCCTCACTCGGTTTGGTTCTCTCTTTGCTCAGGTCGCTGTGGCCTAGTGAGGACCTCACCGCAGCCGTTCGGTCGCTCGTCGCTGGAGCCACTCTGATGCGGACATCCTTAGCTATGTTGTTTCATATAATATTTTCAATTCATTAAATACCTCAGAACAACATGAGCTTACTAAGAGAATTGAAAAACAAGAGAAGCTTATGCAACAGGTGAATCTGTTCACTGAATTTCCTTTTAAATTAGTTGAGAATTTCATACTACCTAAAACTAGTGTTTTGCTTGTGCTCAGATTGGAAGATTCAATAATGAACGAAGATGAAGGATATGAGGCTGTTCTTGAAGAAAGACCATCACAATGGAGGAGAAGCTCGTGGGAGACAAGCAAGGGGAGAGAAGCCCAAGAATCCAAGTCAAATTCGAAACTTCCACAAGCCCAACCAAATTCAAATTCGGAATCAACTCAGAATTCAATTCGGATTCGGAATCAGCCTCAAATTCGGATTCGGAATCAGCAGGACAGTCCGTAGTAAAAATGCCATAACTTTCTCATACGAAGTCGGATTTGAGTGTTTTTGGGTTTGTTGGAAAGCTAACTTCAAGCCCGATCCAACGGATCCTCCCTCACTCCAAAATTCGTCCTGGGTCAAAAGATATGACCGAAACAATATGACGGTTGTAAAATCAGAGTTTCCTTTTCTGTTTTGGAATGTGTCGGAATTGGAGTAGGACTCCAAATCCGAATTAGAATAGGAGTAGGGCCTCTTGGCCAGCCATGAGGAGAAGTAGGAGCACTATATATAGAGGGGTAGACCCCCATTGTAAGCTCAGACCACGTTTAATATATTTTCAAAGCTTTTGCTTGATTCTCCTGTTGTGCTTATAGCCAAAACAGAGGGAATTGGGCATTGAGAACAAGGGGTCGTTCTTGCTTTTCCGCTGGGAATTGAGGGTTCGACGATCTTCGCTTGTGGTCAGCGAGGATCCAATCAAGTGTGTGTTTGGGCGAATTTCCATAGAGTTGCAAGTCCGTGCATTGGCGCGGGGGATCAGCTGGTGGTTCGTCAGGATACACAAGTTATCTAGAGGTTCTACGTCGAGAAGATCGGGCACCCCGCATCACACTCTGTGGGTCTCTGGTCGTTCTTCAGCTCAGGTACTCTCGCTTTGCCCTATAGGAGTTTAGGTGTTTTCGTTTTTCCTTTGGTATTGTCCGTTCGGCGAGTTTCCGAGCCATACCTACTCGGCCGCATCCCGTGGTCGTACCGCTGTGGTCGGGGAAGCCGCCGAGCCACTGGCAAAGCGTGCGGAAGGCGCTGCCTTGGGGTCGGAATTTCGACCAGTCACTGTAGTTTGGTCGTTTCGACCGGATGCAGTATTGTTGATAGGTAAATAGGTCGTCTCGTAGCCCCCAGGAGTGCCCTTATGCTTATGAGGGAGAGGCCTACGAGTGATTGTCAATTCTCCTACAATCACCCCCGTAGTCGTAAGTCTCACTACGACTATAGCGTGGTCATAATTCCTTCTGCGACCTTTACCCAGTCGAAAGTTATGTCGTGGCCTGTACCTCGTCGTAAGTCTTACTACGACTATGTCCGGGTCATAAGTACTTCTACGACGTGTACCAAGTCAGAAATGCATCTCACGACTAGTACCCGGTCGTCGTCCTTCTCGACCACTATCGGTCGTAAATCCTTCCACGACTATGGTTCATCGTGAGTTACGCTCGACCACTACTCGGTCGTAAGACTTTCTTTTGGTCGTATCTTTAGCATTAAGAATCTAAATCAATTGATTCTTGTTGCTAAATTCATATAATCGATGCTTTGTTTGGTAAGATTATCGAAATTTTGGAGAAAGTTTCTTTGTTGAGTCTTGGTATTTTATTCGTTCTTATCGGTTGCTTTTCGCCTTCTCGTTAGGATCCGAAGAGCACATCGACAATATTGTCGACCCTCAGCAACATTCTGACAAGCAGGCAAGCAGTTTGATCATGTTAATCCTATTATTTTTCAAGTCTACTATATTGATTTCAACTCGTATGTATGCATTGCTATTTTGTTGTCAAATTATGGTTAGTGTCCTATAGTTGCATAATCTGTAGGACTTGTTCATCCTCTACTACTATGAGCTTAGGTTATTTGCTGTGGTCGGAGTCCGATGGAGGGACTTGGATCACTTAGTAGCTTCCGATTGGAAAATGCTTAGCCATGCTTAGTTCGGTAGCCTTGGGCGATCATCGACTTAGTCGATGGTCTTGATCACACAAAAATTATTATTCTTCCATTATGTCCAGCACTTTGTGCTTTGTTAATTTTGCAAATCAAAAACTGAAAATGAAAACTGATTTGGACTTGGGCATAATGGTATGTTGGTGTGGTGTTTTTGGGTGTGATCGGAATGGTGCCTAAGTCATCAAGGACCGAACATCTTGTTACACTAAACCAAGCATTATTGCGTACTAACCACATGAGGGTTATATGGGACCCCTCTTGACTTAGTATTTTGGCGTGTGTTATCTCCGAGTCGCAGGAGGAAAAGTTTTGTGTGGGTTGTGTGAAACAGTCCATGTGTTCTTGTGTTTGTGTTGGGTGTGCGGTGGCGGGGATTGCCGGGAAGGTTCTCCACCTCGAGGGGCGTCGCAGTTGTCCAAGGCTTTACCCGTGATGGGTAGTTGTCCGAGGCTGGGCCACGACCCCGACACAACGTATGGATTTCTATCCATACGGGCGACTCGAAGTTAACACATAATATTGGAAACGTCTCGTAGGACTTAGCTGTGCCGGCATACCAAAGGAAGTGTGCTTAATCATGTGGCAAAAAGGCGGTCTGACATGTGGGTAAGTTGGTGCACCTATGAGGATAAAACTATTCGAATAGCCTCGTCCTAGGTTATGGACACGCTTGGGGAGGTCTTCCAAGAGTTAGACTGCAACCTTTGTTTTCAAAAATTAAAACTTGACATGGTTGGTATGAATGGGTAATTCATACTATTATTGTGGTGACTATTGGGTTAGTCACTTCCAGGTTGTTGTTGTCGTCTTTCTACTGTTATTATTATTGTTCTTTCGGTTAATTGAACATTAAAAACAGATTTGTTAAATTGCTTTCGATCTATTACATTATTGCAAATGGAAACTTGCTTTATGCTAAAATGAAATATACAGCCTCCACTTCAATGAGCTTGCATGTAGTATATGTACAGGTTTGTTACTCGCATGTAAGTCTTGAGTACATTCAAAGTACTCACCGGCTTTTGCCTGCGCTTTTGTTCTGAGGGAAGAAGGTGAGCCCCAAGGGCCTCACTTTTGTGAGATGTGCTTCGGGTTTGGCGGCTAGCTTGGCGGTCCGGTCGGTTGCCTTGTGGGTTAAAGGCACACTGATTGGCTCTTTTGTTTTCAGCCATCTTATGGCACTTTTGCTTCCGCTGTTCAATTTCTATATGTATATGTCTTTGGCCGGTTGGCCTCTCTTTTGTAATCACTATCTTCTAGTTATGTCATATTTTGGATTGTTGTTTATGCTTCGGTTCTATGTGAATGAATGGAATTGATGCATGAACTTTGTAAAGAGGTGTGTATACTGCATTTCTGGGAAGTATACATGTCTCGAGTCTCGGATTATCTGCCTTGTGATGCTAGGACCGAATGGATGGTTAAGCATTACAAGCCGGATAAACCGGGGTCTCACACTTTTCAGTCTAAGAAAAAAGACAAATGATAATATGAGGTACAACTCGCCATTGCAAGCACCAAGGATCCACAACTATTAGTTGCACTTATGGATGTGGACAGCCCAGTAGCAGCCCCTATCACCCCTCCTTCAGATATCGTAGCGACCACAACCGTAGTTGCCCAAGAGGAGAAGATCGTCGTGGAGCAGATTAAGGCAGAAGTTTCTAAGTAATTCGCTGATCCCTCTTCGTCTCCCTCAAGATAGTATTAGTTGTGTCGCTATCCGCTAAGCACACTTCCTCCATAGGGCGCCACACGTGTTCTGATACTTCAAATACTAGAACATAACTTGCTATTATAAATACGAGAAAATTGTCGTAAGACTACCATCATTCTTGCTGATCTACTGAAAGAATTTCGTCTCCCTCAAGATACTATTAGTTGTGTCGCTATCCGCTAAGCACACTTCCTCCATAGGGCGCCACACGTGTTCTGATATTTCAAATACCAGAACATAACTTGCTATTATAAATACGAGAAAATTAAGCCTTGCAGGACTCATCATAAGAATTTAATGTTTTTACTCTCCTAAAGCTTACAACCATAATTCAAAGTTCTATCACAACCACAAACTGCAAGTGACTATAAAAGGATCTAAGGCCATAGGCGGCGGTCGGACCAGCCATTGTAAATTGTGGAATTTGGAGTTGGGCCAAAAATAGAGGGTGTAGGCAAGAGAGGGGATTCTTATACACTTGGTCTCATAATTTTTGGAGCTTCCAGTCAAAAGATCTATTAGTTTGAAATTTCCAGAGAGATTTCGGATTTCAAGAGATGAAAATTGGCTAAGTCCCTAATTTGGCGATCGGATCGTTAGTCGGTCGACCGCCATTGAATGGCGGTCTGACCGGTTTTCACTTATATCATCGGCTCTCGTAGCGGTGATGCTTGTTTGTTGAGTCAAGTTCATGAGTTTTAGTGCATATATATTGCATGATGCATGTTTTGACTAACGTGGGTCAAGTTGCGAAGAACTTATTCCCGGAATCGATTTCTTGGTCTATTGTTGTGCAGGTTGCTTGGAGGTCAACGGCGAGAATGATGGGGACTAGGCTTGAGAGCTGATGTTCAGAACGACCGAGGATGCCGGGTGAAGTCATTGGATTTGAGCATTGAGCAAAATGGACAAAGATGACCGAACGGGAAGTTCAGTGCGACGGGTTGCATCAAGCGGCGCGGGGGTCGGTGCAAGTGTCCTGATGGTTTTGGTGGGAGCCGGATAGGAGAGACTTTCCGATATGATGAGAGCCGTTGATCAACCTACACGTGGCGAAGCATGGATTGCTTCATGAAGATTGGACTCGGTCTTTGGAGAAGGAGCGAGAAGGGGTATTTTGGTAATATCACTAAAATACCACCTTGGTTGCTTTTGGCTAAATCGCGGCGCAATACGATGCAAAGGAGAAGCGGTTTAGGTCAAGAGAAGATGAAGACGGCGCTTTAAAATACGTGCATGAGTTAAACCCGTTTGTGTGTAGGCTTAACGGGTGTCCTGTAATACCCCGGAATTGAATCGGGTAATTAGAAAATAGCCGGGAGGAGAAAAGACAATTAAATGAGTAGAAATTCCTGAAAAGAGAAGGGGTTTTCTGTAAATTCTCGACAACCTGGGCCTGGGCCGCAGCCCAGGAGGGGCCCATGTGGTGGCCGGCCAAAAAGGGGGGGTCCCACCCCCCAAACCCTAAACTCCCCACTCTCCCTCCTCCTCCCCACTTTGAGCCGCCGCCTCTCCCCACCTCTCCCTGCTGTGCGCCGCCTCGTCAGATATGGGTATGTTATGTTTATTTTCTGACTTGATCACCTCTTAGAAAGTTGTATATCTCGGTTTTATCTTTCTTTTGCAACCAAGATCACTTAATTTGGAGTCATATTTTAGGAGTTATGGCCGTTTTGCTACGACTGTACAGGAAAGCTAACGAGATTTGGCAGTCTGCATGTCTAGCCAATTTGTATTTTTTTAGGACGAATCTGAAGGGTCACCCAACACGCAAGTTGTATCCATTCCAGTAAGCTTTCAGGATTGATAAAGAACATATTTTTTAGAGTTTGAAATCAAAAGTTATGAATTTTTTACCGTCGCTGTTTTGCTAACTGTCAGATTGCAAAGACAGAAAACTTAGAAAAACTTTACCTGAATATAAGAATTAGTATGAGGCCGAATATGGAGACTTGTCCAACTAGACTATTGTAGCTGGTTTTTTCATGATTCCAGAGAGTCCAATATCACCCCATTCCGAGTTTTGTAGCAAAAGTTATGGTGGTTTTAGTACTCTGTTCAGAAAACACGACGTGAAGTTGATGTTTTTGTTAATTGGCCTGGTAGGGATATTACTTCGCCGATTTAGCAAGGCTCACCAACTAGACTTAGTTGGATAATTTAATTATCTTTCCAGAAAGTCTAAGAACATCTTATTTAGACCCCTTTACTAATAGATATGGATTTTTGAAGTTGACTGTCCACCGAGGGACAGGATCGGCGTTAGGAGTTTAAATTCGGGATCGAGTTAGGAGTTTTGCAAGTCCATGGTTGTTGTTATATAGGTTATTTTGATCCGTTGCTTGTGTCTTAGCATGTGTTATAACTGTTATTCGGTGGTGGACCGGTGCGAGGGCAGCTCATTCATACATCCTCGTTCTCTCGTGGTTAAAACCAAATCACAGTGAGTGGTAAATTATGTGTGATCGTTAATCATGCTTATTGTGTTATGAGTATATTGTGCTAATCATGGATGTTTGAATGTTATGGATATCAATGATCGCAAATGCTAGTAGTATGAGTAAGTTTCATTTATGCATGATGATTTTAAAGTGTTGAGCATGTGCATCATGACATCATATTGGAGGCATGGTCACGTGGTGACCAAGCATTGATTGAGGTCCCCGTCATGATTATGACGGGCTTTGGGTCCCCATACTTGTGGAGTATGGGCTAAGGTCCCTGTGCTAGAAGGCACATGCATGGGTGTGCATCGACGGATGCACACTTCGCAATACCGGTATATGCAAAAGAGAGAAAGAAAAACAGTTGCATCGCATAAGCATGAGCCATGTTCATTATTGATATTTGTGAATGAATGTCGATAGTTCTGATTGCACTGCTATTGTTATCTTGTTGTACTTTGCTGAGTCTTGGACTCACTCTTGTTGTTGTTATGTTTTTTTAGGTACTTCGTTTGCCGATGGCATGCATGGGAGGGAGTAGGATTGTTTTGGTTGCACTCACTACTACACATTCATTAAAAGATGATTATCATTTAGACCGTACCTTAATAACAAGCAAATTGCTTAAGGATTAATTTTGGCTATACTTGAATGCACTTGTTTATCTGTAATAATGAGAGTGGTAGATTTTGATTATGCTTGCTTATGCTTTAGCTGATTAGATTATTTACGAATACTTCGATGAACTCTGGATGTTGAATTATTGATAATTTTATATGTATTTGTTGGAACCCCTAGTAAACTTAGTTATACAAAGGAGGTTCTGCCGAAATTTATTGTAATGTCTTAGATTCTTATTTGCTATCTTGTTATTTTAGTAGCATTCCAGGCTCATGTTGGGCTGGGGTGTTACATGTCCAATAGGAAACTCTTCTAGAAGGTTAGCCTCCACTATAAATATGGGAGGGTATTGTAGCACCTCCTTGATCCTTTTGCTTATTTGAAACCCTAGTTTTGTTTTTGAGATTAGGGAGTGGAGAGGTTAGAATTCTTGAAGAGAAGATTGATTGTGTGCTCATGTATTGAGTTTTGTCCTCCGTGATGGAGTGACTCTAAACCAGCAACAATCACAAATCAATCTATGCAAGTTCTCTTGAGATGAGTCTCTTTTCGTTTTTGCTCTCTATTTTGTGATTTTGGGGCTTTCTTTGATTCTCAAGTTTTCTTTTGGTTTCTGCCCCCAATCTTGCTTGCTGTAACATGTGGGAACTTATCTAGGATCATCTTGATCATCTCTAACCCACGAGCAAGGTTTTGGATCTAGTTTTCGTTTTGACTCGATTTTGAATCATCCTTCACTCAAACGGGAAAAGGTCGAAACTTTGCTAAGGATCTTCACGATCTTTGATTAGAATAGGTTCCTGATATCCTAGAGAAGGTGTGTTCCAAGTTTCATCGAGTTTGGAGTTGTAGATCAAAAGTTACACATATTTGCAACTTTATTTTTTGGGATAATTTCACTGTTCATCAGGCTGGAGATCAGACGGCCAAAGGTGACCGGTCCTACTGCCCAAGGTGACTGGTTCGACCGCCATTGACATAGAGGTCAGACCGCCCAATACTTGAAAATCGAGTTTTGGTTGATTTTGGTTGTTTTGCTCTGGGGTTTAGATTGGATTCAATACAAAACTTCTGCTGTGCTTGGATATTGATCTTCATAGCTCTCATAGCTATTGGAGTAAAAATTGTCTTGAATTCGATCTTTGTGAAAAAGAGATTGTGCTCCTATTCACCCCCCCTCTAGGCGTCGTTTCAGTCCAACAGAGACAATTGCATTAAATTAATTTAAATAAACTCCAAATTTCATATTTTTTTACTATAGGTAGGGTTTGAATTTATATTTAAAAAATCATCAAAATGGGAGTTAAACACAAGAGAGAACGAGCTCTCCAAAGTTTAAATTCATGGAAAATCCTCAAAATAAAATAGAGGAGAGAGGATGTCTCTCATTGATAGCTGGGTCCACTAATTTTATTTTATTTTTATTCATTTTTTAATTATAAATTCTTACTATGACTGAACGGTGGGGACAAGGTATTTTAATGTATTTTCTGATTTATTTTCTATTTGAAAATGATAATAGTCACTAAATGGTGGGGCTACTAGGGGCTTTTTCTATTTTAATTATTTTTCTAAAGGAAATTCATGACTCACTGATAGGTGGGGGGCACAGTCCATGTGGATTCTGTCCATAGGAAAAGTACCTCGGTCATGAGACCATAGGTTAGTGTCACCGCCCAATGAGCTATATCTATACAATGCATTTATAATGGTAGGGCCTCCATGTCATAGACTCAGAACTTAAATTAGGCCCTGATTAGATTTACTAATCACATCGGGCCAACATGTCATACTAACATTAGATTTTAATTAATCTATTTACTAATTACATTATTAATCCTTAATGATGTTGCTATTGTGCTTCATCCCCCAATTCCCACTTGAATAGGGGAGACGCCATGGGCACGTTCTAGCCAAGCTCGATCTTTGTGAATCAGGGCCTCGGGACGACTTCGGGAGCTCCAAAATGGGTCAGTGGTGCAAGCGACCCTCCGTGGTAGTCTATAGCGGCTGCGGCGATCTGACCTAAGGTGGCGGCGACAAGCTAGCGGCTAATCCAGCAATGCAACGTGCACATAAGCATCAGGGAGGTTGAAGGAAATCACCGGCGCAGTCCATGGACTTAGGAAAGAGCCGAGGTGGGCTAGCGGCGGTGACCTAGGGCGGTGGGGCTGTAGTGAATGGTAGCTCGAGTGAGTGATTGAAAAGGATGGAGGAGGGTGTGGGGATACTCTAGTTCAAAGGGAGAGAGAAACATCAGAGCAAGAATGCGATGGTGGCGGTGGTCTTCGGTCGAAACGAAGGAAGATGACATCGTCGGCGACTTCATGTGAATGAGAGATGACTTGAGTGAGGAGAAATGAAGAGGAGGTATGAGAACACATTTGGACATGAGCAATAATGGGAGGAGTTCACCGGGTTGATAGGGACGGCGAGAATGGGGAGGCAGCCGCGGACGGGAAGAGGATGGAGGCGGTCATGTTTCGATGCTCCAGCTACATAGAGAGGAAAGGGAGGTGAGCATGGGGAAGAGGACGCCCACGCGGTGCCAAAGGGCACAATGGTGATGCTCGAGGCTCACTAGAGCAACGACGCAAGCTGGGCGGAGCGCGGTGGTCGGAATAGAGGAGGGTGGGCTCCTCGGCTCGGTTTGCCTTCTCTGGTGCGCTAGAGGAATGGGGAGAAAAGGGGAAGGGAGGAGGCGGACTCGGTATGTGGCTCGCTCAGGGCTGTTAAGGGGTAAAGTGAGGCGGACTACGACACTATGAGCGGCGACGCAACGGCAGTGAGTAGCATGGGCGCGGACGAGCGAGGCGACGAGGGAGGGAGTGGGTCGCACGTGGTTTAGTCAGGATGTAGACGTCGTCTCCTTGGCGGCGTTGTGGTGAGGACGGCGCGCGCGTGGCGACGTGGAAACAATGCAGCGGGTGCGTGGGCTGTGGGAGGAGAAAGAGGGGACCTGGGTTGCACGACTGGGCCTTGAGGCCTTGAGGGAAGAGGGAGGCTGGGTGGGTCGTGTGCCGGTGGGCCCAAAAAAGAGAGGAAGGGGGTAGGCTGGACCAGGAGAAGAAGGAAGAAAAGGAAAAGAAAAGGAGAAGTTTGGCTGGGCTGGCTTGATCTTGGCCCAACCGAATTTTTGAGGTTCTTATTTTCCTTTCTATTTCCTAAATTCAAATTTTAGTTCGGTGATTCAAATTCAAATATCACTTTAATTCAATTCTCAATTTACTGACTTTAACTGATTTGCATTTTATTAAATGATTTCCTGAAATTCAAAAGTCGACAAAGTTTCAAATAAAATTTAGGAAATTTGATTTAAAAAGTTTTAAATTTTCCATATTTTCAAACAATTTGAAAATACATTCAAATTTTGAGATGTCACATGTAGTTAGGAAACTATAGGTATAACTAGGCCATTTGAGAGGGATAACTTCATCGGAGTAAGATCAATTATGCAGGTTTTAAAAAGAAAACCTGTGTAACCCAAGCACAAGGATGCTAATCTCCTCGCAAAAAAGAAAAGAAGAAGAAAATGGAAAAAATGATAATCTTGCCCAACAATATTTTCCTATACTCGCTTATACGGCATAAAGGCATAAAAGACACGCGCAGAGGCCATCGGCGGTTTGTAGCAACAAACAATTCAATTTTTTAGTACCACAGTTAATCCATATCGTCACTGTACTGTGCATCTCCTCCAAATTTTGCGAAATTCCATGTCAAGCTCTCCTCTCCTCCACTCTCCCACCACCAGCACATCCCCGTCCTTCATGTCTTGATCCAGAGCTCCCGACCAGCCAAGTTCGCCAAGGAACCCGCGTCGATCGAGGCGGCCGCACCAGCCCCGGCGCCATGCTCGCGTCGGCGAGGTGAGAATTCCTGCACAGCCTTTGCTTTGCTCGCTCGCGACGTGTTCGGCGGATTGTCTTGCCTGACTAATTGGGGTCCTCGTTGCTTGGGATGGTCGCAGGGGGTTCTGGGCGCGGCACCGGCGGAAGTTACTGGTCTCTCTGGGCGTCGCCGGCGCCGGCTACGCGGCGTACCGGCTCTACGACGCGCACCGGAGGCAGCTCGTCCGGGTGGAGCAGCGCGCGCTGGAGGAGCGCGCCGCCGACGAGCTCGTCAAGAATCAGTAAGATTCTTCTAAATAAGGGTGTTTTAGTTGGATTTGCTGGTTGAGGTTTTCTTCTACTTCTTTCATTGTTGGGTTATGTGGTTGTGTTCTTAATTGGTGAGTACCAGCTGTGCGATAGGAGGATAATGGATGGTAGAGTATGGGCTTTGATTGAAGAATCTTGAACCTTTTGTTGTGTGCCTGATGTGTTAATATGTAGGAGTTTAGTGCTTTACTTGTGTCTACCTGGGTTGAGGGTTTCTTGTTCTTGCATTGTTGGTTGTGAATTTCTGTTTCGATTGGTGGGTAAGTTTGGGTTCTCAGCTCTGTAAGAGAAAAATACAAGGTAAAGTTTGGGCTTCAAACAAGTTTGAGCTTTTTTGCATCTCTTTTTGTTGTAGAGGGACATAAACATAACCTTGTTCTGCCAGCTTATTTATGTTAATTAGCCCAAAATTGTTGTAATTGTTGCGCATGGACTTCATGGTAAGAATTGACTACATGATACAAGATGAGAAAATAGGGTCAAAAAGATATGTTGGCGAAAAACAACAATTGATTCATTGGTTTTGTTGTTTTAGTGGTAATATGGAGTAGCCTGATGTATATAATTAGTAATTTTTTTAGATTAAGTAGTGCACATTTAGTAAAATTTGCTCCTTTATGATCGTTTCATATGCTTTTATTATCTTCTAGGTTGCAAACCCACTTTGAAAACGTGCAAAGGATCTCGGATACGACCACATTGCCTTTTGCTATGCATTATTGCGAACGTTTCATATGCTTTTATTTTCTTCTAGGTTGCAAACCCACTTTGAAAACGTGCAAAGGATCTCGGATACGACCACATTGCCTTTTGCTATGCATTATCTCCGTTCGCGGATAATGGAGGAATTGGATATTTCACACTTGACCGAGAAGCTACTGCAAGGGAAGGGAGAATCCAGTGCGCTGACACCAAAGGAGAAGTACGATACCTGGGAGAAGATTAAAATCTTGAGTATGATCGGCTTATCTCGTCCTGTTGCATGCCTTGCTGAATTTTTCTTTATCTGATCAGTGATCATAAAACATGGATTGGTATCCATGTTACTTAATTGCTTTTACGGCTTTTCCATTTTCTTGCTGAATTTTTCTTTATCTGATCAGTGATCATAAAACATGGATTGGTATCCATGTTACTTAATTGCTTTTACGGCTTTTCCATTTTCTTAGGTTTCACAAGGACAGTGTCTTCAATTTGGGCGATGACATTGCTTAGCTTATATGTTAGAGTTCAGGTCACCATATTAGGCAGACATCTCTACTTAGATTTTGCCCGTGGTACAGATGGTGCACAGTTACAGGTAAATTTACGGCCCATTTTCTATTATGCTAGGGCAATTCCCCTATATATAAGCTATCAGTGTTTTCTTTATTTTTTATCTCCAGGTATTGATTATTGCACTCTAGACAGTTAAACAAGGGAATTACACTAAAAGGGTGACTGCACTTGAGCCCAAGCTGCTTGCTGACATTGAACTGTCTCACTTTTCTTTTGTAGGCGGAATTTGATACTTTTAGCAAAAACGGACATAAGGACTTTCTTGCAACTGCTGATTACCTTGCCACATATGGTATCAATGCATTAATCATGCAAATGCAACATGCTGCAACAGAAATCTTGAAAGAGTATATATTTGTTTCCCTGTCCAATATGATGTGTTACCAACATGTCAGTTATTTATTGTATTACCAACATGGTCAGCATTCAACAAATAGAGAGATGAATGCAATTAAAAATTTGCTAGGGAAATTATTGTTGCACTTATGTCATGAAATCCCTTTTAAGGAAAGCTCTGATTCATCAAGACTCAAGAGCATCCAGACTTTTGTATTCAGCTTAAATTACCTAGTATTGTATAAAATGGTGTGTTCCCCATAGTGATACTGATGTGGAATAAATATGCAGGAAGCAACTGAAAGACCCTATGAGCATGGACCAAGTATTGCAAACAATGCTACAAATATTGGACCAGTTCATGAGTCTTTGTGAAGATAACTCATGGATAAATCACCTTGTACCCGAGAATGCAAATCTTTACGCACAGTTGATTGCTGTGTCCAGTAGCGGCTTTGATGAGTCATCACTTCTAAAGGATGTTAGAAAGCTTGACCAGCTAATGTCCGAGACACGCATAGTATTGTCAAGGTAATGTAATATTATGTATTGTATTCTATGCAGGTTTAGCAATGCCGCCCGTAATTTGCACTACAATGCTGCTGTTTTCTCAATCTTTCATATGCCATTTGATATACAAGCAACTAGTCTCTTAATTTGATCTTCCACTCTTAAGAGGGGATTTGATTGAATTACATTATGATGGAGTGGATTGATGAAATTCAAAGGAGTCAAGATAAGTTAATATAACAGAAGTACTCTGTTTTTGTGAGTTGAGATTTGATGTATATCATTATATCATGTTCATATGTGGAGAAAAATCTCAGTTCTTATACAATGGAGAATGGACTGTTGTTGATACAATTCATTGCTGTTGCCTTTATTACAAAAATGAGAAAAAAAGGAAATGTTTGTGAAACAGAACGAACGAGAGAGAGAGAGAGAGAGGAGGCAAGCACTGCACGGCATAAACGCTTGGGCGTGCACACAAATATAGCATTAGGCAGCACACACATCTATCTGAGGAAGTTGGAGTACAATCTGGGATTGATACAACTGGTGGTTAGCTTTGGAAACAGGAAAATACTTTCTATCTTTAGCTAACTGTACAACGAAAGTTATCTCTAATACCCGCCCGCAGTACTTGCGTGGATGCAGGAAGTGACTGAATGCAAAGACTGGATCGGAAATCAGTAAACAGCTGTGTAGGCAACCCCTTCGTCATAATATCGACAAACTGATGAGAAGACGACACATGCGGAACACGTACTTCACCAAGAGACACCTTTCCCCGGATGAAATGGATATCGATCTCAATGTGTTTGGTACAGCTTGGCACTGGCGTCAATAGGAGTCGACGTAGAGTGACACTCAGCCATGCCGGCGCGTTGAAGCAAGTTGATGGCGTACTGGCGCTGAGACAAGAATAACCCATGTGTTGTCCGAGTGACGGAGATGCCGAGGAAGTAGTGAAGCTCGGCGAGGTCCGTCATGGCGAACTCAGAATGGAGGCGACGTGTGATATGCTCCAGATGCTGTGGAGTGGACGCCGTGAGGATGATGTCGACGTAGAGGAGGAGAAAAGCGAGGTGCACGCCATCCTTTAACACAAATAGAGATGTGTCACAAGCCGAAGTGACGAACCCCATAGTACGGATGTGCGAGGCAAAATGTTGGTACCAAGCGTGAGGTGCTTGCTTCAATCCGTACAGGGATTTGTGAAGACGACAGACATGCTCCGGGCGAGACGGATCCACGAATCTAGAAGGTTGCCGATAGTACACAGTTTCATCAAGATTGCCATGGAGAAAGGTATTCTTAACATCCAAAGGTATTCTTAACATCCAACTGATGAATCGGCCAGGCATGGGAGGTGGCGAGGTTGAGGACGACGCGGATTGTAGAGGGCTTCACAACAGGGCTGAAGGTCTCGGCAAAATCCACGCCGGGCTGCTGAGAGAACCCACAAACCACCCACTGCACTTTGTGGCGAGCAAGGGAGCCATCGGAATGGAACTTGTGCTTGAAAATCCATTTGCTAGAGACGACATTAGCGCCGGGTGGCCGTGGAACAAGTGACTAGGTGCCATTGTCCATGAGTGCGCCATACTCATCGGACATGGCTTTACACCAATTGGAGTCTGCAAGGGCGCTATGATAATTGGTGGATATCGGAGAGACCGAGGAGTGCATCGCCGAGAGGTTGAGCCGGTGCACCGGCTTGACCACGCCGTCGCGTGCCCGGGTGACCATGGGATGCGGTCCGGGGGCAAGCCGAAGGACAGGTTCGGCCGGCGCAGGGGCCTGCGCGAGCGCGGGAGCTGGCGCAGCATGAGACGGTGTGGGAGTTAGTGACAGACCCTCCTGGTCCGTGGCGCACGAAGCTGGGGTAGCGGCTGTCGGGGCATGTGTTGCTGGCATAGGTCCGCACGGAGCAGAGGGACCTACCGTGGGAGGATGCGACGCCGAGTCATCTTGTGCAGGAGCGGGGTGGCCTTGCGGTGGCGCTGGGATGGAACCCACCAGATCACCCAGCCGCACGGGCGCGAACTCTAAACCCACTGGCGAGCGCGACGCAGAGAGCGAGGCTCGTTCCAGAACCGCTTGTTCAGGAACTTGCCCCGCAAGACGCGGCCGTTGGTGTAAAGCGCACAATCTGAGCGAGAGGATCCCGCAATCAGTCGAGAGGCACCGTGTTGCCCGTGCGCCCGGAGGAGCGGGAAACAATGGACACGTGGTGCGCGAGGGCAAAGAGATGTCGCATCATACTGCTCCAACAAAAATCCAGACATCGAAGTGGAACGCAGCGCGCCGATGTCCGACGGCCAAGCAAAAAGAAAAGTGGACTCGTCGAATGTGACGTGTCTTGAAATATGGACACGGCCGGTGGCGAGGTCGAGGCAGCGATATCCTTTATGCGAGGAGGGATAGCCGAGGAAGACACAAGCAACCGAGCGAGGGGCGAGTTTATGTGGTGCAATAGAGGAAGTGTTTGGATAGCAAAGACACCCGAAGACGCGAAGATGAGTGAGATCAGGGGATTTTTTGTGAAGTTTTTGGTAGGGAGTGAGATGTTTGATGGAGGATGGCCAGCGGTTCAGGAGATAAGTGGCTGCGGCGAGCACCTCGGCCCAGTACGGAGCAAGCATGGAGGCATGAAACAAGAGCGTGCGCATGGTATTGTTGATGGTCCAGAGTGTGCGTTCAACCTTGTCATTCTGTTGTGACGTATAGGGATAGGAGAGGCATAGGTGGATGCTGTGGTCAGTACAAAAGGAGGAGAATGGCGAGTTGACAAATTCAGTCCTGTTGTCAGCCTGAATTGCACGAACAGGGGAGCGAAAATGAGTTAGTGCGTATGCGTGGAATTGAACCAATTTAGTGTGGACGTCTGATTTTGCTTTAAAGGAAAGGTCTAGCAAAAATGAGAGAAATCATCAATGATCACCAAATAATATTTGTAACCAGAATTACTTAAAATTGGCGAGGTCCAGACACCGCAGTGAATTAACTCAAATGGCTCCAAAGTGGAGGAACTAGAACCAGAGAAAGGAAGACACACGTGCTTGCCAAGTTGGCATGCATGACAAGTAGTGTGATCCAATTTATGACACGAGATAAGAGATGACTTGTGGAGGGCATCAAGGGCGTCGCAACCAGGGTGACCAAGGCACTGGTGCCAAAGGTGAGCAGTGGCGGTAAGGGCGATGTGGGCGCGTGTTGGGCGATGTGGGCGCGTGTTGTATGTGTGGACGATGCTGGCAGGAAGGAGTAAAGGTCCCCGCGGCTATTGCAGCGAAGAATCATGCGCCGAGTCTTGAGGTCCTTGATGGAGAAACCAAAAGAGTCAAACTCTATGGAACAAGTGTTATCTCGTGTAAATTGACGAACGGAGATGAGATTTTTAATAAGAGATGAAACGACAAGAACAGTGTGGAGACAAAAGTTAGATGAAGGAGTGTGGAGGGTGGTGTCGCCACAGACAGAAGCACGAGTGGTGGTGCCATTGCTGACAGTGACAGTAGAGGGGGAGGGGAGAGGGTGCTCGAATTACCATCGGTGGCTGTCATGTGCGAGGATGCACCGGATTCCATGATCCAGCCCTCCTATGTGGAGAGGTTGTTCATGGTTGCGATAAGAGTAGCTTGATCCCAGATGGGCGCAGAAGACAGGGTTGAGGACGTCGTCGACGGAGCGTTCATGGTGAACGCCTGAGCGGTAGGGGGGCGAGCATCGAGGATCTGCAATACCGCGGGGCAAAGATGGATTGAAGCAGACCCATGGACCGATCGGTGTGGGTGTAGTGGATGAAGTCTGGCGAGGCGGAGCACCCCCACTGTTGGAGGTGCCCTTGCCGTGTTTGTTCTTCCCCTTCTTTCCAGAGCCGCTGCCGCCAGAAGACGAGGATAGTGGTGGCGTCAGCCTCGGGCCAGAACCGCAAGACGCCTACTGGCCGCGTTGATAGGTGGTGAAGAGCGCGGTAGCCGAGGCGATGCGGGACTCGTTCTCCAGGCGCATCTCCTGCAGAAGAAGCTTGGAGCATGTTGGTGAACGTGGGCAGCGGGACTGGCATCAAGATGTATGTAGCCGCGCTGGGGAAGCAGTGGTTGAGGCCACACAGAGTGTTGAGGACGAGTGCGGTCGCTGACGGGGTGGCCGACGTCGCAGAGAGAGCCGGCGAGGGTTTTGATCTTCTGGCAATAGTCTGAGATGGACAGGGAGCCCTGGATCAAGGAGGGGAACTCGTTGTTGAGGTAGATGGCGCGGGTTTCCTTGTTGTCGTGAAACAAGGATTCCATGCGCGTCCAGAGGGTGTAGGCAGACTGATTTGGCTCCATGACGACGGCGAGAAGGTCGGTGGAGATGGAGCCATACATCCACGTCAACACGGTGAAGTCATCCTGCTCCTAGGTTGCGTTGTTCGCCGTGGGGGTGGCACTTCTGATGTGGGGAAGGAGGCCGAACTTTCCGCAGAGCGTGAGGAAGAAAGTGCTCCACATGGTGTAGTTTGAATCCTGGAAGTTGAGGATGACCGGTAGGCGGATGGCGGCAGTGTGCGCTGGCCTCGACGTAGCACTCGGGGCAGCAGGAGTGATGGTGGTGGGGAGGGCGCCGAGGGTGCTGTTGGCGAGCTCGGAGGTAGAACCCATGGCGCCGGAGATGGTGGGTAGCGGAAGAGTAGATTGGATCGGTGTCTGCTCTGATACCATGAAACAGAACGAACGAGACAGAGAGAGAGGAGGCAAGCACCGCACGGCATAAACGCCTGGGTGTGCACACAATTATAGCATCGGCAACAGCCGTGCGTATACAGGGAAGTTGGAGTACAATCCGGGATTGATACAACTGGTGGTTAGCTTTGGAAACAGGAAAAGACTATTTCTATCTTTAGCTAACTGTACAAGGAATGTTATCTCTAATAGTTTGACTGTAGTAGGGATGTTGTGTATTGTACAGAATAATTAATTTCCCATGTTTATCGATAAGAGTTGCATCTTTATGATTTTGACTCTTTTGACAAGTGCACGTCTTTCAAAAGAGACTCCATGGGAATCTTACATAACCGTATTGGAACCTTGTGGTTGCAGCGATGATTTCAGAAATATCATGGAGAGTTCATTGAGGAGGATAGTGGGCGTGGTGATAGAGGACTTGGCTGCACAGGTTGGAACTCCACTTCCTCCATCAGGATTGCCCTTGGCGAAGCTCTTGGCTAGAGTAGCTCAACTGAGTTTACCATTGCTTGAGGAGCCAAATAAGAACAAGCACATTCAGATTATTCGAAGTATGCCTGAAGTGGAACTCTTCTACACATTCCTCTATGCGAACATGCGACCAGAAACACAAATTATGCATTGATGTGGAAAGGTGTACCTTGCTTCCAAATTTTGTCCCAAAACCTCCAAAAGATCTGGTGGTTTATGAAATGTTGAGCTGAGCATTCTGCAATCCGGAAACCAATAAAAGTGGAGAGGAGGCTGATTTTATGCCCTGTATATGCTGAAGATCAGTTGTTACTAACAAGGATCTAACTGAGTGCAGTTATTTCCCTTCTTATTCTTTTCTTTACTTCATGCTTCCGTTGTGTACTTCTGGTTAGAACTCTCCCAATCTGTTTCTTGCATTTTATTTATATTTTTGTGAGCTTACACAATGGAAATTGTCCTTGATGTTTCATTCGCCATTATGGAAGGCGTGATCTACGTAGTACTGTTTCGTTAGCTCCTTACTCCTTTGTTCGGAGCTTCATATTTTCTAGCCCATGTTTTTGAGATCTGCTGGTATTTGCATGCTTGCGCAACTGCGCATTGAAAGGAACTGAATGTTTTGAAGATTGTGGGTGAAATCCAACACATGGTGAGAACCTCAATTTATCTTATAGTTCTGCCGAAATGCACACTTAACTAGAGTAGTGGCTGCAACATCCCAAAATATCATAAATCTGTATAAATAACTTCAAAATACTCATTTATGAAATTTTGAGCATTTTCAAAAAAAATGTTTTATTTGATTTTTTTTCTCCTAATTTTCTCCTGCTGAAAATGAATTTTCGAATATATATAAACTTGATTAAAATATGGAACTAAGTTATTTGAGGTCCAAATAGTCTAAAGTGCCTCTAAAAATAATCAGATTTTGTGAAGCCAGTTTGATAATTTTCTAAGCTCAAATACAATTTTTAGAATTTTAAAAGCTTTTCCTAATTTTCTAGCAACATAAAACGAATTTTGCAGATTTAATAAAAGTGATAAAGAGTTTAAAAGAATTATATTAGAGTTAAAATGAATTCAAAGTGCATGCGTGAATTTTATGGAATTTTTGGACGTCGTTTGCTAAATTTAATAAATCACAAACCTTTTATGTATTTAAATACTACATAAATGAATTTAAAATCCCCAATCCTTTTAGGTTCGAAACCCTGCGTCGGCTGTTCCACTTCACTCATCTACACCGCATGTCGTCCCCGACCCAAGTGCCTCTCGGTTCGATTTAAGCTTACTTAAGGCGTATTACTATGAATACGTCTTTTCTCTCGCTGTCTTCGCCGCAATCGCTGACGGGTGGGCCCGGGACCCACCCGTTAGTAGTCTTCTTCCACCTTGCCACCCTTGCTACAGTGCGCGCTGACCGCCATTGCTTCGCCCGTGAGCTCTGCAAACGTAACGTTGACTTCCGACCTTCTTGAGCTCCCTTTCCCATGCCGCACGTCACTCCAAGCCTTCGCAGTCACCCAGTCACATTGCCTTGGTCTCCCTTGCCTCGACCTCGCTACTTCACATGAGAAACCAAGCTCGGCCGCGAGTTTTCGAGGAGAATAACGCCTTCATATCTCTACAAAAGCCCTCACGAACCCCACCGTGAACTCCTCCTCTCCATGCCTTTTCAATTTCACCCCTTGACCCTCCATTTCCTCCATTGAGTCACCAGGAACGTGGTTGTCATCTTCGGCTCCGGTGCGCAAGCCTGACACGCTCCGTGGTGGCTGTCATCGATCTTGGTGGGATCTTTCCCTATTTATAGTGTCACTTTGCGCCATTTGGCCTCCTCCTCACAAACCCTCACTCAATTTAACGTTTTGTCAAGTGTAGCTTCGGATCCACGTTATCTTCCTCTGCTCCGGCCAAACTCCGTCACCACCGTCATTCTCCCTACGCGATGAGCTTCAATCTTGGTCATGGTCTCCCTGAGAATCCCCTCACCTCCTTGACTCTATTCCCCGCTCTATTTCAGTCGAGCTTCGTCGAGAGGAGCTCCCACCGTGGACCACCTCACCGCTATTCATCGCCGCCTGGTCATCTAAGGCCCTCTCTGAAAGCATCTAGGTTCCTAAAAATTGTTTCGGTAATTAATGACAATATATGAATATGGGACTAACATGTTTATTAAGTATTTACAAGGTTTGGTCTCAGTGATGAATACAACAATCTGGATATGCATGCTAAAGGTCAACATTAAGATCAATATAGTTCAAAGACAAGGTACAAGTAGTCTAGGATCCTTTTGGCTTTTACCGGTCTAAGGAGAAAAGGGTGGAAGATCAGATTTTAGGCTAAATGATGTACTATTAAGAGGGATCGTGACTAGTAGCTTGATAACATATTCTTTTGCAATCTGGATCAATCTAGGATCATGCATGCATTTAGAGTTTGTTTTGAAAGCCAATCATGTTTTTCTTAGCAAAATCGGTAGTACCGACGTTTTGTTGGTGGTACTACCGCACTGCGGTATGACCGGGATAGTGGTGCGGTACTACCGGAACCCGGTCGTACCTAAATCTTGTTGGCGGTATGTTTTTTACGGAACGACACATTTTTATCTCAGTTGCTCACATGGTGAACAGTAGTTTCGGAGTTTCCTTGGCGGAACTATCGCAGCGTGGTTTGACCGCATCTTTAGCGGAACTACTGCAACCCGGATATTCCGAAGTTTAGACAGCGGTACGTTTTTTTTTCTCCAGAAAGCGCCCCTTTTGGACCGCAAAGTGAAGCGGTTGTACCGCCCGTGTACGTCGGTGTGATCGATAAGTGGAACTACCACTTGATCAACGGCGGTAGTACCGCACTAAATTTCCAATGGCTCTTTCAGAAGTAATTAATGCGTCTGTGCTAGTCGTTACTGTGCATTTCAAGAAGTGCGGTAGTGCCAGTCATATAGCGGCGGTACTACCGCATATGCTGAAAAAAATTGTATTTTACCTCCAATGGTCGTATTTGGTTGTGGGGGTATAAATACTTCCCCACTTGCTCAAGGATAAAACAAGAGACTTCATTTAACATCTTTTGAGCCAAGAGCATTCACTCTACACCTCATACACTCTAATTGCATTCATTGTGAGGTGGTTAAGCAAAACTCAAGTGCATTCATTTTATATTGATCCTTAGCACTTGATTGTCGTCAAGCAAAGATTACGATTTATTACTCTTGGTGTTTGTCAACACCTAGATGGCTTGGCGGGAGTTTGCGCGGTGATCTCTTCAAGAAGATTGTGTAGAGGCCTGGTGCCAAAATTATGATTGGTTCGGTGTTCGTCATCTCCGGAGTGGAGGAAGAACAACCACTAGTGAAATCGAGGAAAAGCTTAATTTGTAGGGCCGGCTTGATTAGTTCAAGCTTCCTCAACGTGGACTAGTGAAGACCGACAAGTCTTCGATACCACAGGAAAAAATTTCTTGTCTTCATTGTGGTTAATTCTTTATCTTTGCTATCTTGTATTTACATTCACCAGGCCTGAAGGACATTAGCTTGTGTGAGCTAAGGAGGTGTGTGTGTTCTGCGTTCAATTGGGACACCGGAAGGAAGAAACTACGCATCGAGGCATTGTATGCCTCAGCGACGGGTGGTGCAGGGGAGACCTTTTTGGCAACTTATGAAGGTAAGCAGTGACGTTTCATGTACCAACTACATGGAGGTTGTGGGGAACCCTGCCACTGCGATATTTGCCAGGCTAATGGTGTATGTCCAGTTTGTGGAGAGGACGGAATCATCCTCCATGGGTGGTTCTGGTGGAGCTGCTAGAGATGAAGTGCTTGGGTTGGTCTTCGGCGCTGATGGAGACGCTGGTGTTGGCGGAGATGTGTGCGAGGAAGTGGGTGATGGAGACTTGAGGAGGCGTGCGGAGGCTTTCGAGCCGAACGAAAGTGTGGAGAGGTGATGTATCTGTTTCGCTGAATCTTCTTTTGGTCGATGTTGTCAATATGGTGGGCTTCCCAGTTGCCTATACCAAGGTGTGGCGAGCAAAATGGAAGGTTCTAGAGCGTATGTTCTGCACATACCAAGAGGCCTATGACTCTGTCCCAAGAATGCTCCATCATATTGCATAATCGAATCCTAGGACATTAATTAACAAGCTGGAGCGGGTGCATCCTACGTGGGGGCCGAATTGTTTGTCCTTTGTATCCTGGGCCTTCCCCCAAGCAAGCGGAGGTTCAAATATTGTCGTCTCGTGCTGTCGATGGACGACACCTTCCTCACTAGCAAGTACAAGGGAACCATCCTCACTGCGGTTGCAGCTGACGCGAACGACCAGTTACTTCCCGTGGCCTTCGCGATTGTTGAGAGCGAGAACACAGATAGTTGGTTGTGGTTCCTTGCAAACGTGAAGCAGCCAGTGGTTCAAGATTGCCCAGGTGTGTGCGTCATCTCGGACTTCAATGATGGGTTGATGTTCACGTTGAGCACGATGCAAAATGGGACACAACCCTCCTTCTAGTGGAACGACCTGACGAACCGATGGTGCATGAGGCATCTCACGGCAAACTTCCACACAAGGTTCTAAAGCAAGGACCTGATGAAGACCTTCAAGAAGCTATGCATGTAGAACCAAAGGCGGAAGTTCGAGGCCGTGTGGAGACAGCTCGATGAGGAGACTGACAAGCATGTCAGGAATTCCGAGGACACCGAGGCAAGGGCAGCAGTAGGAGGCTCCGCCCGAGTTGGGGACTTCACGCAGTGGGTAAACTCACACGCTTTCGTTTTGCTTGTTTGTACCTCCTGTTTTCATTGCACACTAACTTGTTGTTCTACATAACCTAGGAGATGGTGCAGCCTCGAGATGACAACGCGTACGAGCTGCTCGACCCATGGTGGGATGGGGTACACCGATGCCACGCGTGGTCGTCCGAGGTCGGCCCTCCGAGCTTTGTCCTCAGGAGTCCCAGAGAGCACTGGCCTCTGGACCAATGGTACGTCTCACTACTATGGGACACTGGGATCCTACCCATTGCCCGCCTGTTGGACCTACCGCACGCATTTCAGTTTGATGCGGCACTAATGTCCGCACTCGTGGACCGTTGGAGACCGGAGAAGCACACCTTCTACTTCCGGTGGGGGGAGATGACCGTTACTCTGCAAGATGTCACTATGCTTACGGGTCTACCGCTGCGGGGTCCTGTAGTAGTGCCACCTCCCAGGCAACCAGACTGGAAGGTACGGATGGCTGACAGGTTCGGTGATCTGATCTTGGAGAATATATCAGGTGTGCCACATTCCTGGCTACGACAGTACATGGTCTGCCCCGTGCACGCTATTGAGGAGGTTGTACAGACACACTTCCTTGCATACATGTTGTTCCTATTTGGGTGGGTCTTGTTTCCTATGACTTAGAGAGATTTAGTGCACCCTAGCTACATCCATCTTGCTGAGGCCGACAACATGCCACAGTACAGTTGGGGCTCCACAGTGCTTTGCACAACGTACCGAGGCTTGTGTGATGCCTCACAGCGCGCTACGGCTAGGGAACCAGTGCTCGTGGTATGCTACATCCTCTTGCAGCTGTGGTCATGGGAGCATTTTCCGGTTGGTCGGTCGTACTTCCACACAGCTGTGCACCCTTTCCAGCTCATCCCCAAGTTTTACAGTTAGGGTGATGGCGCCGACCCCGTCGAGGGGCCCACAATGGGTACTCGTTGGACACGTGCTTGGCTAGGGTGGGCCAAGGAGAGAACGAGAACGACCAGTTCGAGACTCTGCACGAGGATGAGGTCATCTGGTCAACATGGTCTATAAAGTTTGTTGCGGACATGGCCCCCTACAGCTTGTCCGCTCAGTGCAGTCAGGACCACGCATATTGGATGATGACCTACCATCTAGTGTTCTCCCATATGGTGGAGTCGTACTCACCGCAGCGGGTCATGAGACAGTTTGGGCTTTACCAGCAGGTTCCATCGCCACCAGGACGACCTCTGGCAGCGAAGGCCCACAGGTATATATGTTGTTATTTGATTTTATCGGTTAACCTATTAGCTGCATCTCTTTTTTCAATTATCTAACGTCCAAATTGACTTGCAGGTAAACGAGGCAAGGGCGGAGGAGCGACGACTGGAGGGAGACACAGCTACAGTGGACGACGTTGTGGGCCGATAGGGTAGCGATCGACGTCATGTAGGAGGCACGACCGTACGACGAGGAGACACACACTACGTACTTGAGGTGGTACGTTTTGCGCACCAAAAGCAGCCTTACTGGTCCGACGCCACAACATCCTACGGAGGTCACACACGACGCCGTTGTATGAGTAGGTCCACACCTTCACTGGGCGACACACCAAGACGAGACGGTAAAACTTTGTTCGCAGTTTGTTTGCACGCGAACACGTCTCTAGCTTATTCTCGGTTTCCTTGTAGTACAATTGCCTTCGGCGTATCTCCAACAAGGCTGCTGACGGTCTAAGGTGTGGGAAGAGTAACACCACCTGTCAGTTCCTAGGTGCGTTGCGCACCATCTACGACGAGGTGAGGAAGGCAACGAGGACCCTCGGTTGTGGTCAGCACAGCGACGCTACTGCGCTACGAGGCAGACACCTAGGATAGCCTCCACCCCCACCGCCCTCGGCACCTCCCTCTGAAGCTCCATCTGCACATGCATCGCACTCCGGGAGTCGTCACCAGCGATATGTCAGCTATGATTTGTTGTCCTCATTGCTTGCACGTGCCATCATTTCTAACGTATGTCTCACCTCCATTTGTTCTTTCAGACGTTGTGAGGGGACAACACTCTGCTACAGCCGTCGTCGTCACGGAGGGACACACAAGACCGGACTTCCTAACCGGGTCCACGGGGTACAACTGTAGACATCGACCCTAACTCACCCTAGTGCCGGGACGAGGCACTGCCCACATTCGCACATGGCGTTCAGTCAAACCTACATGAGGGCGACCCGTGGTTCGGGCATCCGTATAGACCATACTGTAAGATCGAGGTGGCCGACTAGAGGGGGGTGAATAGGCGGTTTTAAAAACTCTATCGCGCTAAACCAATATATAAATGCGGAAGCTAATAGCGAATTGGTTTTGCACAATTAAAACCTAAATCAACTAGGCTCAACTAAGTGCACCGACAATATGAACACAATACAATATGAGCAAACATACAAGATATATAAGCAATTAAAGCAAGAATGTAAATTGCTCAAAGTAAAGCACAAGTAAAAACAAGATGACACGATTATGTTTTACCTTGGTGTTCGGAGACTTGCCGGTCTCCCCTAATCCACGTTGAGGTAAGCCCAACCCGCGTTGGACCGGCTCAAATGAGCACACACCTCAGAGTAAGTCCAACACTTGGACCGGTTCCAAACCGAACCAACACTCTCGCTCAACTATGGTTGCTCTTCCTCCACTCCGGAGATGGCGAGCACCAAACCACTAACAACCGCTGGCCTTCTCACAAGCTTCTTTAGAAGGTCACCGAGCACGACGCCTCCACGCCGCCTAGGTGTCGGCAAACACCAAGAGTAACAAATCCAACTTTCACTTGAACTAATCAAGTGTCAACGCTCACGTGGATACACAATCCACTACCTAAGGCAACACATGCACTTAGGGTTTACTCTCTAATCTCACCAAGTGCAACACATGCACATAAGAGAGATGAGGTTTGCTCTTAGCTCAAGAGGCTCACAAAGAGTTCACAATAGTACCAAAGAACTCAAAGAACCTCTCCCAACCGCCAAGGTGGCTATATATAGCCCACACACAAAAACTAGCCGTTGGAGACAAACCCTAAAAATCAGGGAAATCGGAAGTTCCACCGTACAAATACCGGAACTACCGCATGAGAGAGAAAAGGCACCGCAACGGCTATGTCAGACGAGAAACTAGCCGTTTGATATTTAGTGCGGAACTACCGCCAACTAAATATCGGACGTTCCGATCTTCGGAAGTTCCGCTCAACACATAGCGGAACTACCGCACATCGAATTTTGGCTAAGTCCCCAAAATGGTGCTTCTCGAAAAAACGAATCGCGGATTTGAGCATCCGATAATCGGAAGTTCCGCTATTAACACGCCGGAACTTCCGCACTTGGAAAATCGGCTAAGTCCCTAAACCGGCCGCTCTCTGGAAAAATTCGACCGCACATATTTCGGAGCAACCGATTAATCGGAACTTCCGCTCGTATCATTGCGGAACTTCCGCACTACGAGAAATCGGCTAAGTCCCGAAAATGGATGCTCTCTGGAAAAATCAAGCCGCTGAAAATCGGACAGTCCGGGGTGCGGAACTTCCGCTGTTAAGCCGCCGGAACTTCCGATTTTCCTGACAGAAATTAGAAATGGCTTTTTCAACAATTTCAATTGCAAAACACATTTGCTAATTGACAAGCCATGCCAACAAGGGTCACAAGCAAGATTCTCAACAAGTTGCAAAACACATTTGCCAACTTTTGGAATCATACCATAAGGAAAAAGGTACATGGACTTTCACCATTTGCAAAACGCATTTGCAAACTTAAGTCACATGCTACAAGGGTTGAATGCATGAGCATCGGCTATTTGCAAAACACATTCGTAAATAATAGCTCCATGCATAGATGAGCTAGAGCAAATAAAATGAGCTATCAACACATGACTAACTCAAACTACTAGTCAAGATCGCTCTTAATAGTACGGCAAACCTATACTAGCAATCCGGTCTTTCAACCAAACACCGAGACCGGTAAAAGACTAGGAACACATCCTTAGCCCTAGCTAGTCATACCTTTACCTTGAATCTTCTTGAAGCTTGATGACGCACATCAACACTTCAAGTCCGGGTCCTTGACTTTGACAATCATCAACTCATGATGATTTCTTCACTTCGGGATATTGTCTTGATCATCATCAACACATGATGATTTCTTCATCCCGATTCTTCACATGCATCAACGCATGATGCATTCCTTCACTTGACCTCCATCAACACATGATGGGTCTTCTCTTGTCTTAATGATCAACTCATGATCATTTCTTCTTGATAAGCATCAACCCATGATGCATCATTTACACCAGGCTCTTGACTTGATGATCAACTCATGATCATCCCAAGTCTTCATCATCCTGGAACATAACCTATATATCCAACTCATGGAAAATGTTAGTTCCACAATGTGATCATCATTAATTACCACACCATACCATTAACTCATAATGGTGGGACAAGATATCTCAATCTTTCCCTCTTTGGTAATTGATGATAATCACTTAAATTCTCATAAATTTAATGATGATAAATGAGAGAACAAATGAGTATATATAAACTACACAAGTTATATATACTCTAACATGAGTATACAAGAACTACACAAGTTCTATATACTCATAACATGAGTATATACGAACTACACAAGTTTTGTATACTCAAGGTTTTGTTTCAACGTAAAGATCCCAAATATATGTGGAGAAATGAATATGGATCAATACTAATGAAACCACAAAGTATAGGATAAAACTCCCCCTAAATGTGTGCATACACAAGTGTGTAATAAGGTCATATGCACATATTCAAGTTTAACTTAAGGTTGAGTTCAATCCTATATTTTGGATCCGAGAAATGCAACATTATATAAAATTGAGATGTCGATTGCATACCTCGTTGTGTTTCACCTTTATATCCAAATGAGACTACACAAAGATAATACTTGATAAAAGAGTTAGTCTCATATTTGGATTTGTCATTAATCACCAAAACACTCCATTAACTCATAATGGCGGGTCTAGATCTTTCACATACACTGTGCAACATTTTGGTGCATCATCGTCCGCACAACAACATACACCAGTACGATGTAACGTACTAAACGCAATCTTCCCATTGCACGCTACACTAAACGCAATCTTCCCATTGCACGCTAAGGTCTGGAGTAAGCAATTTGGACAGCAAGGCCAAGGTTCGTCATCTGCACTTCCGACTCCATAGGTACATGGTTTCTAGCACGGCCACGCATTGCAAACTTCAGAACCTCTGCCCTAACCCAACAGTACCCATCCCGCAGGATGTGCACCCCTCTACGACCACCTGGGTGGATGATATGCTCGGACGTCACCCGGATGCCTACACTGAGTTCTCCACAACACCGCCTCCCACGCAGCCTTCCTACTATGAATTTCGAGACGTACGCCACTCCCCTGGCAGGCTCACCTTCCCTAAGGATCATCTACGTCGTCGGGGCAGGCGTGGCAGGCAGTGGGGGGATGTACCATGAGTTTGAGTGTCTTGCCTTTAGAAACTCTGCATTTTTTTCTCGTACCGCTCTATGTGATATACGTCTATTCAATGTATATCCACACCTTTATATTAGTACTTTGCTTGTTGTACGCAGTGCGGAACCAATTATATCGTAATTGCAAATTTTAACTTCATTTGCAGTGTCAATCTGTCGTCGTTACCTATCTCTGCAAAGCAGACCTCGCTCTGCAAAAAAGGACATATCCTCGCTCTACAAAGCAAGAGGTGACCACTCGCTGCAAAGCAGGACATGACTTCTCTATGCAAAGCAGCACGTGACCTCTTTTTGCAAAGCAGCACATGACCCAACGAGGCAGTTTTGCGTAAAGACGTGACCTAACGAGGCAGCATTGTGCAGTGACGTGAGCCAACATTGTAACTTTGCGCAATGACGTGACCCAACGAGGTAGCTTTGCGCAGTGACATGACAACTCTACCTCCCCAGCTTTTCAGGACAACGTGACCCGACGAGACTGAGATGGGACGCAGCGCTGCTACACGATTCCTCCTCGGGGGCCGCTGCCTCACGGACGCGAATTTCCATCAACTGAATTACAATTTAGCCACGTACGCAGGGCCGCCTCAACCTATAAGTACTACTCATTCCACAGCATGTTCTCCTGTATCAACACTTAAACACAATCTCGCTTAGATGGAGAAGCAATGAGAAGAGATCCGTGAACTCGCAAGGCGTGCTATGGCCCTGGACGAACAAAGGGCGCGTGCAAAGAGGGCACCTCCCTGCAATGACATCGTCCCCTGTAGCAGTAACCCCTACCAAAATATTCCAACCGAGCCTTCGCTGCAAAACCCGCCCGAGGGGGAGGCGCCGCCCCTCTGTTGGTACAGAGACACATGCAAGTTCTTCAAGTCCAAGCAGCGGCTCAGCCTGGGCATGCATTACTGGGGTTGCACGAACTACTCCTCTAACTATCCCAACCGCCGTTGGGACACGAGCAGCTATCGACAGCTGGTAAGGACCTGTTACAGTATGTTCCCCTACCATTTATCTTTCAAAGTATGTACTAACAATCTCTCCCGTCTAACCGTAGTCCCCGGATCTGCTTTGTGACTACCGCAAGTGGATCGACCAAGAGATCTACCCACCCGACCAGTGGCAAATCGACTACGAGGAGTAGGATGCCAAAAGGGCCTGCGAGATCCAGGAGGAGGAGCGCCGCAACGATGAGCAAAACGAGCGTATCCGTCGGGAGACGAAAGCTCATCTCAAGACGTGCTGGTGCAGGGAGCGTGAGAAAAAGAGGAAAATGGCAGCCAAAGCCAAGGAAGCTAGCGAGGAGTACAATGCCAAGCTCACAAGGACTGACAAATGGCCCTGGTCCACGCAGTAAGTCGGGTCATTCCGTAGTAGTTCCCCGTCCAACCCATCATATTTTTTATTATCCCCTAAAGGTATGTATACTTACATGCTCTGGATGCCTGTGTCCTAGTGTACCGTAGTAGTAGCGAGGATGACTAAAGCAATTAGCCGAACCATCATGCCATGTGACCGCGTGTAACATGCTTATGTCTGCGGACTATAATGAAGTTATGGTTCAAACACAGCTAGGTAAATAAAAAAACTAAATTAAAATGACAGACTATTAGAACTTGTAACACACGAGTACAAGTTCTAGAGCATAAAGAAACAAATATATATGCCAAATTGTACTTTGCAGTGCATGAAGAGTATGAAACCACAACATTTCAACCTAACATTTTAGGGCATCTTCATAATCACGACGAGCATTCTTAGCCCTTCAATTTCATTATGTAGAAGCTCCATAAAGTACTCTGCTTTAACTCCACCATAGAGAAGTAATGTGATAAAAAACCTTGATTTTAATGTCCTTTTGGGTTGATTGCTGATGAATAAATGCAATGATTTATTTATTACGAACCAAAAGAAAATCAATACGAATTTTGTTAATCATATTTCTTAAGCTATTGAGGAAAGGTGGGCCAAAATAATTTCCTTGACTGCCTGTGGGCAATGCCACCTACAATGAAAGCGATCCCAAGTAGCCAAATGTATAAGTAACTAAGTATGTTCTTAATATCTAAATCAAACAATGCAACTCAAAGTTTCTTATTATCTAAATCAAACTATTTTCAAAGAGTAGAAGGTCTCAGCGCTAGATAATTTTGGATCGGTTTTTATTTTTATCATTAATGGCCGAATAAGAATAGTTCTAGGAGGAAGCTCTAAAAGGGAAACACTAATCGGAATCAGGGAAACCTTCGTGGGGGCGAAACCCTAATAAGAGAAATCTAATCAAAATCAGTGAAATCCTAATTGTTCGTTTGGAAGGGAACCCTAACTGGCTGGTTCCTGTTAGGGGCCAAATCCGCGCCATATTTTGGATTTTTCCTATTTTTAATTACTTTTCCTTTCTCTTCTTTCTCTCTCCTATTTTCTCCCTCCTTAATTTACAAACCTCGATGCCCGTATTTCTTAATGAATGTTTTTTTACAAATTTCAGTGCCTATATTTCTCCCTGATCGGTGAAACCCTAATCGACGAAAACCTAATCGAAATGGGCGAAAAAAATTCATAATCGAAGAAACCATAACCGGACCAAAGGAAACCCTAAGCCCTAATGCCTACCTCATGCGCTCGGGAACCGCAGCATCTCACCGTCCTCCTGCGCTCTGTGCGCCTGCTTCCTGCGCTCTGCGACAATGGGAAGGTGGCGGGTGCCTCCTGTGCTCTAGCACCGCGGAAATTCGCCGGGCCTACCACCTTCCGCGCTGGTCACCTCGGTCCCGCGCTAGCCTGAGCTCCCGTGCTCGCAGCTTGCTTCCCGTGCTCCCCGACTGCAGGATGCTCCACGTGTCACCATCCCGTGTTCCTGCGCTCGGGAGGGGGCTACATTTGCAAATATGAGGACACGAGGGCCAATTTTGCAATTAACGTAGCGGCAGGGGGCCAAATAAAAAAAAATCATCAATTCCGTTCCTAACTTCCTGTACCCGTTGGAATGGAAAAGCTCAGTACCAGCGAGTAAAACGGTATGCAAAATGCTTCACCCAGCATCATTCAAAATTCTGCTGGTTTCGGCCATTCCGGTCCATACCAATCGAAACACATGTTCTGCTCGTGTCGGTATCTGTCTATGTCATAGCAAAAACACATTCATTGGAAACGGATCCTCTGTATTAGCACGTTCATCCATTCATTTGCTAATGCAGAGGAGGACAGCGACATGTATTGTTTCCATTGTACGATCCAGATCGAGTACTACAGTAACAAAAGTCATATTAAACATATATGATTCCTGCATTATTTTACTATAGTGCTACTGTTAAGTATTATTTATGCATAATTAGAATACTATTCTGCATTTATGGCCGAGAATCCGAATCCACATTCACTGCATCCTCTTAGGCCTCAGCAGTCAGCGCAGAAAACAAAGTATGTTCCATCCTATGCTTCCTGTGCACCTTTCCCTTCTTTATTCCAGTTCATACCAATTAAGTACCAACCACAATATCCTATTGAACAGTATTGTGGTGTGCCCCACAATAAATGAATGAAGATTTTAATTGCATATCATGGTGAAACAAGCTTTGGTGGTCTTCCTCCTGTTTAGGCAGGGTGCATTTTCCACAGGTTTTTCCTTTTCTTTTTTGAATTTGAGAATGTTGTTTGCACTTATCTGGTGGTGGATTCTCAACTTCACCTTTCACCTGTTGTTTCAAAACTTTATTTTTCTTTTCTTTTCTATCTTTTAGGCTCGTCTGGTTTTCGTATGAGTTCCAAACTGCTGAATGTGGCACCTCAGTTTGACTCACCACCTCTGGTCTCCGCCATTATATTAAATCAACCACATTTTGTGGTTGATTTGCATCGTGATTCTCTTTTTATGAAATCACTCGTTTTTCATCGCTCATCTTACAAGCAGGCGCAAGAACAAAATGGAGAAATGAAAAATTCGGGAAAGGCTAATTGTGCCGCCGAAATTGCATTTCAAATATATTTGTTCACACCGAAACTTCTAAATTGTCCTCTACCTCATATTTCCTTATCTTTTCAAAAATTATCGGTTGCGCGGACACCTAAAGATATTACCAATATTACTCCTATCGCCAGTTGAATTGGCGATTGAGGTCATGTTATCAATTCAAAGAGCAACAAAACTGTTCCGAAACTGTTTCAATGGCGACAAAGTCTTGTCGCCATTTCAATTGACGACAACAGTTTTATTTTAGCTATTTTTAATTATTTATTAAAAAATGTTATTTTAAAAAATTGGGAAAGGCTAATAAGTTTTTGTAACTAAAAGGTGTCCGTACCATACAAAAATCTATTGAGAGCTTTATATAGAACTAATTTGGGTACTTCCATACCCTCTAAAGAAATAGATACGCTTATACATTTTAGTGGCCAAATTGGAGAAAGAATAACTAATAATCTTGACACATGGACGATTTATAATCAGATAGACTAACGCATCCTCACGTCAACTTCGGTATTTGGAGTCCTCCCAAGCGAAGACTTCATTATTTTGAGATGCTCTCAACATGGGATCATAGTACTTCCTTCACTAGAGAATTAGTAGCATCGAAGCTAATGAGCATTTCTCATGTAAAGTACAATTGCAATTTGGATAATTAAAAAAAAAGCAAGCCAGATCTTGTAAACGGCTGTATATATGGCTGCTTACTGTATACTAAGATGATGTCCCCCTCCTGTCTCTCTCCCTCTTTTGTGTGCCTGCTGTTACCTCTTGCCTCACTTCCTCTCTCCCTCCATTTGCAGCAGACTGGGAGAAGAAGCGTGATCAGTGGCGGCAAAGAACGGCGGCAACAACAGTAGGTATTAGACGTTTCTTTAGAACTTACATGTGTCTTGTGCGAACGAAAGAACTGGTGTTTACATTTGAATTAGCTGATATTTGCATCTGGTAGTTTGGTGGGGTAAATTGGGAAGGACTGGCACTACTACAGAACACGTCATCACAGACGGTTCGAAACCGTCATCACAGACGGTTTCCGAACCGTCTATATTTGTTCGTCTGTGATAACAGCGATTATCACAGACGGTTCAAAACCGTCTGTGAGACTATTACCACGAGCGGTTTCGATTAAACCGTCTGTGATAAGTGGTTATCACAGACGGTTTTTAAAGTAAACCGTCTGTGCTAAGTGGTTATCACAGACGGTTTACTTTACAAACCGTCTGTGATATTTCTAGTATCACAGACGGTTTACTTTAAAACCGCTCGTGATACTAGAATATCACGCACGGTTTACTTAAAACCGCTCGTGATAGTACTTATCACGCACGGTTTTATGTTGAAACCGTCGTGTTAATAGTTTTCACGCATTTTTCAACATAAAACCGTCTGTGGTAGTGAGCGATCCTAGCTACATTGTTTGTCGTTTTTGGCCACCTCGAGAATTGCTAGCCATGCCCTCTGAAAATAAGCATGTACAAAAAACAGATACATCGCAGATAATTAATTGTTGACAACTCAAATTGATCATTACTCAAAATAAATTAATAAAGATCGAATTTATTGAAGTATTTTCGCTATAGTTGTACAATTGGATTACAATTAAGTCAATTGTTTGTGTGAATCTCTGGGTCGGCGATGGAGTGAAACTCTCCTTTGTCAACTATTTCTGTCATGATAAAGGTGCATAGCTGCCCTCGAACTTCCACGGGCTCTTGCGCAACGAGTCCATGTAAATCTATTATCAAACCCTACCGCTAGGTCAAGAAAAAATGGTAAGGATATATATTTGAATTTACAATTACAAAAAAATTATTTCGAGATTGACAAACCTCCGGATTCTTCATCTTAGCACTAATGATTTGCTACATATGATGGCAAACGTAGAATGCACATAGCTCATCATTTTTTTCTTTGGCGGCACTGCAAAAATAGAATTACATATATACGTATAGTCATTGAAGACACATTTTTATGAAGTATGATATATATAGGATTATTGTGTTGTAGCGCGTCTTAGGAAATTTCGTCTGTGTGTTTAGTTAGGCTATTGGATCCATCAGTATCTTCCTTGTTGGCTAACATAGGAGATGAACGAACTACATAATTGAAAAAAGTTATCCTCGGGCATTTCAAACGAAGGAAGACTACAATAGAGTTATGTATGGAGGAAATGATCATACTTGTCGAGTATTCCTTGCGACTTTGAAGTCGTGATCGCTTTCGACTATGGAATCAAGATATATCACGTTGTTCCTCCCGGGTATAATGGTGAAAGGATCGATGGTACCTACTCATGTATGTCGCTATAACTATTAAACCTAAGTACAAATGAAATTTGAATAGCAAATAGTGAAGCACTTACCCACGTTGTAGGGCACTAGTATGTAGTCCTTGCAGTCGAAGAAGCAATTCCGCGTTATGTAGTTCTCGGCGAAGGTCGCGTGCGCTTCGATGGTTTGCATAGATACCACGTGTGGGTCGAGAAACCCACCTGTTCTCGCCCTTCGAGCATATTTCATCATGTATCTATACATAAGCAATGAGTTGCGATATTTATCGGTATTACATGAATGTAGAACTTGATTGTACACACTTACGAAGTCCAACATCGTAGAAGCGGGCGTCGAGGGCTTCGAGATTGAATAGGTTGAATAAGTCGTTGAAGCCCACCACGAAGTTGCCCTACCGTTGAAGAAATGCTCATCCTTGTATGCGACGGTGATTCCATGTCGCACCCTTCTTTGCGGTATTCGCAGTACGAACATGCAAAGCCGGACAAGCAAATCCAGTAGCGGGCTAATTGTGCGTTAGGGCACAACGGTTTCCGATGGAGTACTTCCCGTGCTTCTGGGACTTGGGAGGCGGCTTAATGTTCGTCGATTTCGATTTGGCCTTAACAATTGGCAGCGTCTTCCTGCGAGACGACTCGGGAACCGATACGGTAGCACGCTTTTCTTGTTCCTTCGGCGTCTTCTTCACGGGAACCGATGAGGTGGCCTTCTGAGGCGAAATATGAGGTGGAGTCATGGAGGGTCCCGTTGGAGAGGAATGGTCTTGTCGAGATTGCGGCACTGCTGAGTCCAGGACGATGTCCGTCTTGGGCCATGTCGGGACCCAAATATGCAAATCTGGACCCTCTGTGTATACTGCACTAGTCCAGGATCACGCTAGTGCACACAGTGGCAACATAGATGAAATATCAATTCCATATGCAAGTTGACTAATAAATAGACAAATAGCAATAATTATCAGAGTAAAGACCTTACGGTCAAAGCTTACAATTAATGCCTCAGAAGGCAAATAGCTCAATAAAGCTGCAGCGGAACGTAACGGAATAACTTCAGTGAAGCCCATCCATATGCCCACAGCAATCGACCGGGTAGCGATCTAGTTCTCCACGATCCTTGAGGTAGACCTTGTTGACTGATGATTCTTCCACTTCTGTTGATTGTTTATAGCAAGAGTGAGTACACACCGTACTCGCAAGTCATACCACAGAATGCAATTTATAGATGATGGCTTATTCCAAAGGAATGGCTTCTGTGGTTATTTTGCAGAAATACAACATTTGCAATTGAATACAAATAATAGATTGAAAGCATAATTCAAAACAAATAGACAATAATAAGTTAACAATTGATTTCACAAAGGACACACAGTCTAATCAAGTTATTCACACAATTTGCATGTTATCTCACACACTGACCCTTCCCAATTGTTTTATAAAAATCTACCCTCGTGAAATTCCGAGCATGTCCATAACCGAGGACGCGCTATTCGAATAGATCGGTTTAAACACTCTGCAGAGGTTGTACACTTTACCCACACGATGAAATCAATCGGATCGAGTTGATCACAACAAAACCTTTCGTAGACTTCATCTCAAACAATGACACTCCCGATGTGCTTTATCGCCGTCAATTTGTACACACACCCTTGGAACGACACACACCGTTAGATCGAAAACGGCGAACCGCTCATAGATGTGACCCAAACACAATGTACACACCTTCCACCCCATCACACAGCCTTAAATACAACTGAGTTGTCAATGTCAAGACTCCATAACTTACTAAGTCGGCCCACCCATACTAGGCATGTGGTCGTGCGAAGGCCTAGTTCAATGGCGCACAAAGTTAAGTCCTTAATTGACCAAGGCAAGACTTCCGATTTAACCCAAATCACAAAGTTTATAGCACACGCTCCACCGTTCACACGCATCCACCACTTGCCTCACCCAAATCTTTTCCCACCTGTTGATTAAGTGCAACACATGTCATCAACGAGTAACAAAGACACAAAGACACACACGCTTGCATCACACAGTTCCATAATCACTTAGTCAAGTTTATAATTGCGACTCAGATGAAATGATGACTCGTGGCATGGCTAAGCAGTCTAATCGTATCTAACCAACTCACGTTGGTGCTACGATAATACCAACTAATAATGAACCAACCTAGGGTGACAAAAGATCATGCCATACAATAGACAAGGTGGATATAACAAATTGGATTAATAACTATCTCAAAAGCATTTAAATAAATACTTGAAATAGAATGCAATACATTGAAACAAAGTATTTTAAAAACTGGGTTCAAAATGATCAAAGGTATAACTTGCCTTTCTATAGCAATGATGGTCTTTATTTATCTTCAATCTTCTACTTCCTTGCTCTTCAGCTCCTTCAGACGATTCCGGGCTTCAACGTCTAACGATAAAGAAAGCGCAAAAACGAACTAAATTTAAGAAGACAAATCAAATAAATTCCAAATTGAAATTGAATGGTACTGGAAGATAGATATTGAATTTAGATGAATGTAGGAATTTGAATGGGTTCAAGCGGAATTCAGATGAATAAGATATGGCTTTTGGAATGATGAAAATAAAAAGAGAGACAAGCTGACAAGTGGAATATTATCAGAATATTCCATTCCGAAAATATTAGAGAATGATTGAGTGTATGACATGTGGGACCGACTGATATTTATGGATTTCTAGAATTAAAAATAATTCCAAAAATAAGGTAGAGAGAACGACATGTGGGACCAATAAGATAAAAGGATTTTCAAGAATTAAATTAATTCTCGAAAATAAGATTAGGGTTGACATGTGGGCCACTGGTCTATGGACCAGGTCCACGGAGATACGCTAGTCCACGGTGGACCAACCTCATGGAGGAGGGTTGACCAAGGTTGACCGACATGCGGGACCCGCATATAGGTGAGAGAATTAATAGCTAGGGTTTTTATTTGGGTGGGTGATATGTGGGGTCAACATGGAAGTAAGAGGAGATATATATCTATGTATACATATATACATGCATGCATACATATATATATACATATACACATACATGCATATGTACGTACATACATATATATATGTATAGCCACACGCACGCACATGTATACAAACATACATATCAACAGAACCGAGAGCAGGAGCTCGCTGGCCGGCTCATGCGCATTGATGTATTGGCAGGGAGATGGCAAAGACATGGCCGAAAGAAACAACATAGAAGGATTAATCCGAAGGACTAACAGATCGGTCGATCAGAAAGACCAACAGATCAGTCGAAGGGAGGTACAGTGCATATACATGACTAGTAACATAAGTAAATGGGCGTATGGGGTGGCCAGCGGCGTGATGACAGTAGGTGGCGAAGACGCACGCACTAGGCAAAAGGGAGACCGAACGCGCACGCATGTACCGCACCATACACGCGAGCGTAGGGCACGGCGGTCATGACGCTGGTGGTGGGGCTTGATATCGTAAGTATCGGGAAATATTAGTTGCACGAAGTAGCGGGAGGATGGAACCGAACACACTAGATATAGACGTGAGCGAGAACGGGATGTAGAAGAAAAGCAGGCGAAGACATGCACTCACGTATATACATACATGAACGATTCGAAGGCATGGCGCATGTGGTGGACAAAGCACTAGCATAGAACGAAATAACAGATTGAACGAATCACGCCTTTGGACGCGACGCGACCGAAAAATATACATGAACGAAGGATGACTAATGGTGCAATCAAGATGGCCGGCGGCCGACGGAGACGCAGCGATGGCGAAGGGGCAAAACGGAAAGGAAACGACGAGCCGGACGCGATGGTGCGGTCGGATTTTGAAAATACTCACCGAGGATGCAGAATACGCGAAGAATACGGTTGGGATACGGCGGACGGCGAAACTCCGGCGAAATTCGGGCGAAGGGGCTGGCACCATGACGTAGAGCACGACGACGCGAACCCAACGCCACAGACGGTTCGGCCGGCGGACGTCGGACAGAGGAGAAACTCGCAGTGGAAGATTTTTGGGTGCAACTCGGTATTCTGCGAACCGCGACGAACACAGATCGATTCGGGGGAAAGCAAATCAGGGGATTGGAAGAGGACGTCGAGATGGACGCGTGGGCGCAGACGGCTCGTATTTATATGCACCGAGCGAAAAGATATGGAGGTTTGAATTTCGAATTGAAAACTGAACACGAAAAACAGAAACGACTCGTTTTCGGTTCGGGAGTTCGGCTCGGTCACGGCTGCACGCGCTGGAATTTTGGATGAACAGTACCATATGGTACTGTTCACGTGGGAGGAGAGAGAAAGCAAAACTGATTTTCGGATTTTAATTAAAAGACAACAAATAGATAAGATAGAATAAATAGCAAACAAATCCAGAAAAATCCCCAAAAATACCAGAAAATTCCTGGGAACACAAGGAAGCCAAATAAAATATATTTTTATTTAATTGATGTTTAGATTAGTCAAATTAAATATTTTAAATTTAGAAAAATTCTAATTAAGCTTTATTAATTCAAATAAAATTGGTGAAATTTTCTAGGGACCTAAACTACTCGAAATATTTTTAAAAAGCTAAATTTTGGGACGTTACAGGCCACTGGATAAAACTGTGCACGGCATCCCCTAGTGTTGTGATCTCTTCGTTCGGGCGAATGTCCAGCGGGACGGCCATGAAATGTTGATGTACCATGTCCACCTTCACCCTTGCGTAACCATGCGCCACACGACACCGTCTTTGCATCGCTCCTTCTGGTATGGATGCACCATCCCCCGCCCAGCCTCAATAGGAATGGACCCAACTAACCTCAGTTGGAGCTTGCAGGCCGTCGGCTCCTACAAAACGATACGCAATTAGCTAAGGCGTCCTATAGGTCTATGTTTGGTGCATTCTATAGATGTACATTACCTTGATGCGGTCTATCGGTAATTGGTCGTCGTCATGTTCAAAATTATGCGTGGGCCGACACTACTCCGATGTCGAGGACCGGTTCCCGCAATAACGAGGCGGCTTGCATCGGCGAGAGTACTTGATTCGATTGATCCCGCAAACTTGCTATCATCCTTGAAATTACGCCTTAAGCGGTTCAACCGATTGTCGTACTCGGCCTTGGATCTCTTCCTACTTCTATACATGAAGTAGTCGTACGTTAACCCCCTTGCCTCGCGTGCGACCCGGGTGCTCCTTGTTTCCTAGGGCCGTAGATAGTATATCCTTCTCCCTGTGTTCTTGGAAGGAGCCTTCGGAAGTTTGGGCAATCAATTCACGCTGCAAGAGGTCATCATGTTATTATAGTCACTATGAAGTTATGGACTTATAAACAAGTAGGTAGTTCAACATATTTACCACACGTTGGGACACTTCCTGGTCCGCCGGGTTTGGGAAAGTGACGCTGCCATCAGACGAGACTTTTGCCCTCGCTTTTAACCAGGTTAGGGAACGCGGGTGTGTGATATCAGGAAATAGATTCTCCTCCTCCGCCTCCCATTGCGCGGATTTAGCCGCGTACTCAGTGATCGTGAGTCCGTGGGGTGAGTGTTTCGTGCCTGGATTGCTTTGTGCGCCGCACTTTGCTCCTTAAATTCATCCGTCGTCTTCATAGCCACAAAGGCGTTCCATGTTTCCCGCGTCAAGAATGGAAACTTCGTGAAGGGCGTCTCACTCTTGTTCACGTACTGCGTGACAAGAACGCTCTTGAAGGTCCTCCACGCGTGACACATGGAGAGCAAGGCATGTCGTTCGACGCGTTTCATGTGTGTTTACGATAGTGAACCTGCTTGAAAGGTCTTCCCACAGCACGCGTCTCTGATCTTTTGTCAGAGACTTCCACTTTGGTGTGGTGATAGGGACCTTTTCCCTTGCAAGTATCCATGCAGATGGTCCGAAATCTCGCCACGATGCCGGGACTCGGAGGACCCCAACGCCACCGACCTCCGTGATGGTCGGTCGGCCACAGTAATTTCGATATTCCTCCGCCATCTCGCTTACGTGTCTGCGGCGTCGGTGGCGGCGCGAAGACGGCGCCTCGCCATGTGCGGCGTCGGTGATGGCGGCGAAGACGCGCCTCTGCCATCTCGCTACTTGCTATCTATGTAAGTTACTGAAATTAAGCATTAATCCTATTGTAATTAGCACAAATTTGCAAAAGATTTATGATAGTTTGTGCTCTCGTAAGGAGAGTTGCAAAGAACAAGTCTTTGCCATCTCAATCCTATTGTCTATACACTTCATGAAATGAATATGATAATATAAACTCAAGTATGCAATATATCGATCAATTTCAAACTCTAGTAAGACAATATTTCAAAGAAGGCACATTAATGATGCGAATGTTGTGCAAGCAGGATGGATTGTAAGTCAATATAATGCCATACTTATCTGGAGTTGATGAAAGAAATACTTCAGACGAAGTATAACCAAAGGAGCTGATGAAGTATAACCAAGAAGCATGAAGGAAATACTTCAGACGAAGTATAACCAAGAGAAGTTGATGAATGATAGCTAGAGCCTAAACGATGTTGTTCGGTGGATGAACTTCTGTCATCTATTTGGGAACATACCACCGCTACTCATACGACGTCTAGCTGTTCTAATGATTATTTTAGTTATTACTTCTTATTTATTGAGGAAGTTCCATGATAACCAGGCAAGACTTATGCATAAGCGCGGGGCTTGCTCTGGGTAGACATAAGTCTTACCGACACATGGGACATAGTTCACTTAATAGTTTATCTTATCGATTTATATTTATCAAGGAAATTCCATGAGCCTTAGCTGGAATTTTCGAGCACGGGCTAGATATTAGCCTTGTGAGTTAACCAATTATATCGTTTTGGATATCTATAGCTAGTTATTATTACTGTTTATTATTGTTTGGTTACAATGCGTCAAGGACATACACTTATTTGTTACTAACATTATCTAGCTACGGTTAATTGCTCACTAGGGCAATCCTGGATATAAGACTATACTATAACAAAGGTATGCAAATCGATTTGAGCTCGGCTCGATAAAACTTCTATTCACACCTCGCAGCATAGCATGACGCTCTAATTAACTTAACTAAACTACTGCAATGCCCTAGGGTTTGCATGTTATTGGGACAACTACACTCTATATGATCTGTTACTAAATCCTTAAATCATTGTTCTTTGAGTTTATCAGCTAAAGGCAATCTAATTAGCCTCTAATTACTTGAACTTATCCTGATAAATTGCCCATTAGTTAAACCTACACTGGATGTATTGTCAATGACACAAAAGGATCCTATGTTTATTTACTAACATCCTTATAATTATAAATTGATTTATCTTAGTCTAACATTACTACTAATAATGGACTAGGGTTGCTGACTTTGAGTATATTTAACGGACCTTGATTGATATGGTCACCGAGCATTTGATCAACTCTTAACTATGTTGGATTTACACATTAAATGGCAATGCTCACGCCCAATCTCCAAGCGCATAGACTACCTATTGATCACCTTAGTTAGCTCTTGATTAACTTAGTCGATGTAAACACTAACCGTGATGTCCTCACTTAATCACTCAATGACATTGTCTTTGCATCATCTTGACAAATGCTTGTCTTTGCATCATCTTGAACATATTTCGATCATTTTCGCTAACATCACTTAGCCCTTAATCACCTAACTATACTAAGCGACTCGCTAATCCTTGCCACTTAACCCTAAATTACTTACTAGGGAGGACTTATCGCGAGAAACCTTATATCGAACACACACAGAGATACATACATACACAGAGAACACATAACAGGAGCCGCGCAGCTTGGGGCGTGGCTCGTCGCCAGCGATTGAGCGGATGGCGGTGGCGGGAGCAGAAAAATGGAACCTGGAGGGAAGGCGATCCAAGGGTGGTGGTGGTGCAAACGGAGGCGGCCGGAGCGCGGGGCGGTGCACATCGCGGCCCGGCCATGGAGAAGCAGTCGCGGCTCGGAGTGGGATGGGAGGAAAATGGAGGCACGCATGGGCATTAGGAAAGCTAGGGGAACTTACCCGAGCAGGTGGCGGTGGCGGAGGTGGCCGGGGTCGGGGGAGGCGTCGGGGTCGGGGGAGGAGGGGCGCCGGGGTCGGGAAGGAGTTCGGAGAGGAGGCGCGCCGGATTCGGTGGAGGAGGGGCGCCGGGTTCGGGGAGGCGGCGCAGAGGTTGGGGACCGATAGGGTTAAGAGCAAAACCCTATCGGTTCTTTGAACCTTATATGAACCACATCACAGACGGTTCCCTCAAAGAACCGTCTGTGATGTTGATTATATAAGGTTCAAAGAACGGTTACATCACAGACGGTTAACCGTCTGTGATTACTTATCTCGAGGACCTGGGAAGTTTTTTTTAACCAGTTGATGAGGCAAAGCTTGAAATCTTTTATATCTTATACTTCATCTGTTCTTAAGTAGACGCCGTTTTAGAATGTGTGCAATGAACTTGACCATTGATTTCTAGAAAAAATATTTAGATTTACCACAAGAAAATTATATGGATAGAAATATCCATACATGCAAGACTATAGCCTCCAAGCAAATTTGCTTGGCATTGCCTCTAAGGCTAGAGGCAACCTCTAACCAATAAAAAACTTGTGCGACCTTACATCACTTATGATAGATGGTCGTTGGAGTAGGGATTATGATGGATGGTAGTTGCAGTAGGGATTTATATATATATATATATATATATATATATATATATAGTTGTACTAGTAGCCTTTATACACACAATAAAATTATGCTAGACTTAGATCATGTACAATAAATTTACATTATCATCTATAGACTCGCTACGTAGGATTTAAACCGCGTGGATGAAAAAGAATAAAAGAAAGAAATGTGATATCTACAATCCTGTAGTCGACTGTATCACTCGAACCAAGGAACATCCACATTGTCATCAATTTAAAGATCATAAGTCCATAACACATTAACACATGACAATGGAATAAATTAGTTAATTACAATGGAGTAAATTCTTAATTAAAATATAGCCCTTCATGATGATCGACGCGCATATAGCTAGCTTCCTCACTGGGTTCTTCCTCGAGCCTGATGCCGTCTCCGAAAGGTGGCAACTCGTCAAATTGATTGTATTCTTCCTCGTCCGACTACATTCTCAACTCAGACAATCCTCCTTTTTCCATGAAGAACTACGTGGCGCTTCTTATTTGCCGGGTCGGTTACATAGAAGACTTGAACAACTTGGTTAGCCAGTACGAATGGTTCGTCTTTGTATCCGACACGTTCGAGGTCCACGGTAGTGACGCCGTACTTGTCGACCTTCACCTGTGGGAGATGGACCCAACGGCACCGAAATAGGGGGATCTTGAAAAGCACGTAGTCGATCTCCCATATCTCCTCTATTTGCCCATAGTACGAGCTCCTCAGCCCATCGGTACTGAATGCATCTATGCGGACACCGCTATTCTGCACTGTGCTCTTCCTATCCTGAGCTGCCGTATAAAATGTGTACCCATTTATGTCGTATCCTTGCCATGTGACAATTGTTAAATGTGGCCCTCTTGCCAACCATAGCAACAGATCATCACTTGATGACCTCCAGTGATTCGCACCTTTAACCATTCGTTGAACAAGCGGTTGTGCTCTCTCGTGATCCAAACCTCCGACCGGTCTGGATTCTGTTGGCGTACCATGTCTTTGTGCTCGTCGATGTACGGGGACACTTGGGTCATGTGTTGCAAGACCGTGAAATGGGCTTGAGCGTACGTATCCAGATCGGGAGTGATTGATTTCCTTCCGATGGTCCCGATACCATCCAGTCTCCCCTCATGACGAGATAGAGGCACACCAATCGGATCCACCTGAGCCATGTAGTCGACGCAAACTCAATGACCTCTTCCGCTGCATAACCTTCGATGATGTCGCCCTCGGTCGAGATCGATTCCGTCGTAGGACTTGAGAATTCCCATGTACCTCTCGAGCGGGTACATATGGCGAGAAACACAGGGCGCATATCTTTATCTCTTTCACAAGGTGAACAATGAGATGGACCATGATATCGAAAAATGACGGAGGAAATACATCTCAAGATGACACGAGTCGTCACTACCTCGGCTGCGAGCATCTAGTCCTTGGGGATCGATGACCTTCCGAGCAATTGAGTTGAAGAAATAACACGACCTCAAGATTGCCACTCGGACCTTGTTGGCAAGATACTCCTAATTGCAACAGAAGCATTTGTGTCATCAAGACACGACAATCATGCGACTTCATACCAATTAATTTTAAATCTTGCATAGAAACAAGTTTCTTAATGTTAGCGGAGTAACCAGACGGGACTTTCACCGTGCAAGCTCAGCACGATTCATTTCTCTCGGCCTTGGGCCAGTGTAGCAAGTCGGGGAAGGTACGTTCGTCTGTAGATCGGTCTCTTCCGGTGCTAACTCGGTCCTTATGTTCATATCGACCAAGTCACGTCGTGCGTTAACACCATCCTTTGTTTTGCCACTAATGTTCAAAGAAGAGACCAATCAAGCTATCACATACATTCTTCTCTCGTGCATAACGTCGATGCGATGGCAAACTTCTAAGTACTCCCAATAAGGCAAGTCCCAAAAATTGACCACTTCTTCGGATGTTCTTCTCACGGGTTCTTAATTTACGTCCCTTCCCAAGCACAACATCGATATCCTTAACCATATCATAAACCTCTTTCCCACTAAAAGCCCTTGAAGTCAATCGTCTTCCTTATTTCCGTCGAATTGTTTCTTCATCTTGCGGTATGGGTGACTCCTCGGAAGGAACCTACGGTGGCCGATATACACGATTTACGCGAGTTGTTGACCATACACTCTCAGTAGCATCTAAGCGGTCGCGGACGAGGCTTTGGCTCCTTTTGTACCAAGCCCGACAACGAGTTAACAAGGGCAGAAAATCATTGATGGGGCGAACAACATGGCGCGTAAAGTGAAGTTCTCTCGTTGTATGCGCATCCCATACCTGCACTTCGTTCCACAAAGGTCACAAGATCTTCCAAAATGGTGCTAGGTACACATCAATATCATTCCCGTGTTGCTTCGCCCTTGGATAAGTAGTGACATCAAAATGTACTTCCGCTTCATACAGTCAAGGAGGAAGGTTGTACATACATAGATTCACGGGCGAGTACTATGTCGGCTACTCATGTTACAGAAAGGATTCATTCCATCCGTACTCAACCCTAACCTTATGTTCCTCGGTTCCTTTTGAACTCTTGAAGCTCGATCGAAGTTTCTCCACCGCGTAATCGGCGAGGTGTCTTAGCTTTCTATCTCTCTTACGCTCCTCGAGTGCCAACGCAGCAATCTTGCCTCCTTTGGGTTCGCAAATAAACGCTTCAAGCGTGGGATTACAGAGATACCACAACATCTTAACAGAGGTCCTTACTTCACCTTAGCGATATTTTGGCGCTTGTATCGGGATGCTTTGCACAGGACATACATGCATGTCTGCATACTCTTTACGGTAGAGGATACAATCGTTCGGACATGCATGTATTCTTTCTACTTCCATTCCCAATGGGCAAATAACCTTCTTTGCTTGATAGGTGGTCTTTGGGCAACACGTTTCCCTCCGGAAGGATGTCAGCTAGGAGACCTAACAACACCGTGAAACTCTTATCGGACCAACTATTGCTTGCCTTCAATTTCAGCGAGTTCAAGCACGGTTGACAACCTTGTGTATTCCGGCTTGCGGCCGAGGAACAAAGGTCTCACCGAGTCCTCCCTTAAGCCCTCGAATTTACAAAACTCTCTCTCACTTTGTAGTTCTCTTACGCATCGCGTAGCATCGATCCAGTTGTCATCGTGCCCCTATCCTCATCAAAAGCACATCCACATCCGGCAAATCATTGACTTCCTCGGCGATGTCGTCATTATTAACCACGTATAATCGCTCTTCACCGGTGGTCCAACATGTATACCCTTTTTGAAACCCTTCGAATCAAGTGCGCTTCGATCTGCGCGCGTTGTTAAACATCTTGATTACATAATCAATGCACCTGACGGTACATAAAATTTATCCCCTTCTTCAACATATCCGCTAAGCGGCTCTTCTAAAAGCAACCACGCCATTAATGTAATCTTGACTCACACGGTTCACACATACATCCGATTCGATCCATCTACACTACGCATGTAACAAATTAGTGTCAAATTGATTAGCGATTAATTTATAGCAAACATAAAGGGTTATAGATCGTTACCCTCGAGCTCACGAAGAAAATATCTAATATCTCTCGATAATCCTCGCCTTCTCCTCCCTTCCCTCTCTCGTCGGCACAATGGACATCCTATTTACCAAACATACTTAAATAGTTATGTACAAGGAGAAACAATAACTCCTAATAGAGCGAAATGTGCAATATAAACTCATTCTCCAACATTTGCATCTAAGGTTATTGAAAGAAAACTCTTCACTAGTTATGTACCACACGCGGTGGCATAGCGTAGCCATGCCTACTGACCACAACCATGATCCCTACCTCTAAACACCGATATCTATCTCAATTGAACAATCATGCAACCCAAATATAGGCATCATCTCATACAACACTTATTAACCTAAAATACCGGAACCATAAATGCAATATTGCTTGACCCAAACCCCACCGCATCGTGAACCGTGTGTAAATTTTATTTTTAAGCCAATTAATTATCATAACTCAAATTTTAGTGATTATTAGACCTAATTCAATTTTATTAAGTTACCACTCCTAAGTCAAATTTTAGTTCATTAGTTATAAGGGAAACCATTATTCAAAACTAAGATTTGCGAGGGCTAATATTATTTATTCCAACATTGACGGTGCAAGATCGATCATGTGCTAAATCTTTGTGTCATCCTCAAAGATCACCTAGAAATAGCAACAAAAAAACAAGGGTGCATAAGTCCAAGACTCAAAGAAGTATGTAATAAATCAATAGTAACAACACCATTCTCAATATTCACAGTTAGCATCTACACTATCGTTTCTCCTTTCTTTTAGTCAATGCATTAACACACAATACAATACAAAGTCCACAAGCATCTCCAAGCTCATACCAAGATTAGAGGAGGAGCCGCAGTTGAAGGAGCTAGGCGGGAAGTGGAGCACGAGCGGTGAACACAAATGCGGTCTTGGTGAGGATGTCTCGGCTCAATTTATATGAAGCACAGAAATCCGCAGGCGGTTCTATTTTGAGAACCGTGCAGGATATCCTGACGGTTCTGAAATATAACCGTCTGTGATATTACACAGACGGTTATTATTGGGAACCGTCTGTGATAATTTACTATCACACACGGTTCACAATAACAACCGTCTGTGATAGGCTTGCTGCGCCAAAACAAAGCCCAGACAGATCCAACACAGACGGTTCTGTTATAGCCTCTTTTTTAGTAGTCCGGCCCATACTTGCAGTCGAATGCCTAAGATCATGTGAGAGACGAGGTCTCAGTCTAACATCTGGACTAGAGCCGACTAGTGTAAATCCAGAAGGACCAGTGGCGAAGCTACGTTCAGCCACCGGGGTCTGCCGACACCGATGGTTTCCTGCGAATGTCTTATAGGTACTAAATTTTCACCGTGGAAGACCCCAGTAAAAAAATCATACGACCCCGGCAGCCTGGCAGACCAGCATCCGTAGCTCCAGCCCATCGTCCATCACCGAGTCTCCATGCACATTAGCTTGCACATTCAGGCTAATAAGCCCACCAAGGCCCATTTTCCACTGCCCATGCCCATCGTCCGAGTCTATAGCAGCTAACCAAAAGTCCAAAGTCTTCGCGTCTGTAGTACCAACCCAAGACCATTTATCCCGGCCGCCCACGAGAAGGACCCAACGGTGAGTGATACATGTTGTGATATTAACATCACCAAAGCTTCCATAGTCGCTAGCAAGGCCGGCATTACAGACACCTACCATGGCCACCAAGCTTCCATAACTACTCCCATAAGAAAAAGGCATTTTTGGAGGATAGGGACGGGCAGATATGGACCAATGAAAGGTTCACTGTTATGAATGGATGACATGAAGCACGAAATAGGTTTTAGTAACAATCAAGCCCTACCACATGGATATGAATTCATTGCGATGGAAAATTTGCGCGTAAGCAGAATAAATTGTCGGTTCATGAGTGAATAACCATCCAAGTATATTATACTGTTAGATAAAAACAACAATATATCAGCTTAAACATAACATAGAAAGACTCATTTATTGTAACATGGGTCATCATGTTTAGTTCTTGTAATTTGCATTGCTAGATATGTTAATCAAATATAAACATCACCGATGCACATCTTTGTAATTAGAACGTCGATATTTACAAAATTTACCTATTTTTCATCATGTATGAATTATTGTAGGTGATGGCTCCTAAATCCATCAATGTTTGGGAACATGGAGAAAGACTAGGAGGTGTTGGTTGGAAGTGCAGATATTGTAATCTAACAAAATCAGCCGGATGTGTCACCCGCCTGAAAGAACATTTTGCTGGGAGACACGGAGATATTGTTGCTTGCAGTGGGGTTCCGGCGGAAGTCCGAAGGCTCATGCTAGCAAGTCTTGAAGAAGCGAAGGCAAGATAGAAAGCTATTAAAGATGAACGATTGCGAATAGAGCAGGGTTCAAGAGAGCCTGTAGCTCGTGGGCCATCATCTCAAGATGTCTTCGATGATGATGAGGAAATGCATATGGAATGAGCTCGCCGAGAGTCGTTAGAGGTGCACCAACTCCAACAAATGGTAAAAGTCAGGGGTGCAACGTTTGAACATGGTGGTGGCAGTGGAAGTGGTGTCATTTCTAGGAAGTTTGGCAGGTCACAGTCTGTGAGAGTTGATTCAGATATTTTGGCAGGTCAAGCACCCCGCCAACCCCGCATTGATACAACACTACGTGGAGACGCAATGTCAAAACTTGGAAAAATTTGGTCTAAGTGGTTCCATAGTAATGACATTCTTGGAAAAAAGACAGAGTGTCCTTATTTTCGTGCTGCCATCAAAGAGACATAAAAACTTGGTGAAGGCGTGGCGTCACTAAGAGGCCATGAAATCGATGGGTCATATCTTGGTGCTAACGAACAAGATATATATGGAGATTGTTCAAAGATGACTGGGTATATATGGAGTCTATATCATGTGTGATTCATGGTCAGGACATACACAGCTGAGTATTATTAACTTCATGTTGTACTGCAATGGACGAATGTTTTTCCATAAGTCAGTGAATGCAACTCGTGAGATGCAAAATGCTGACTTCTTGTATCGTGAGATACGTAAAGTTGTGGAAGAAGTTGGAGTTCGACATATTATGCAGATTGTGACTAACAATGGTGCAAACTATAAGAAAGCATGTCAACTGGTAATTGAAGAGTATCCAACTTTAGTCTGGCAACCGTGTGCAGCGCATACCATCAACCTCATGTTGAAGGATATTAGCCAGTTCAAGGAGGTTGCTAGAGTTGTCAAGGCGGCCAAGAGGATTTGTCAGTTCCTATACAGCCACGGTCGCCTCTATAATGAAATGCGAGAACATATTGGAGGAGAGATAGTTCGTCCAAATGCCACAAGGTTTGGAACGATATTTGTTTTTTTGAAAAGTTTTTAGGATAGAAAAGACAAGTTCATGAAGTGGATGGTGTCAGATGTGTAGAGCTCCAACCATTTGTGCATGACCGAAGAAGGAGAATACATGTATTCCTGTCTCACATGTAGAAAATGGTGGACCTCTATGCATTGGGTCATTAAAGTGGTATATCTGATTTATTGACTACTACGATTTGCAGACCAGCAGAGTCCCGCAACTGTGGTAGGACTGGTTGGAAAAACATATGAACTCAAGCAAGAACTTAAAGACGCATTGACAACATATGAGGCTACATGTGATCGTGTTATGGAGGTAGTTAATAGAAGAATTGTAATACTTAAGAACTGCACCTATGTGGTTGCAGGCAAGTAGATAGTTTTCTAAATCATAATACATAAATTATATTTCTTGTATTTTTTCTAACATTGTAAGTGACTATAGACAATGGCGGTACTAAACCCGCAGAGCCACAACCTATATGGTTTGGGAAAGAACCCAGCACTCGTCGTTGCCGTGACAATGGCAATTCAAAGAATAGCCGATACATCCGAGGAGGCAGTGCAGTGTAAGGACCCCCGGGTTAATTCCGCAAGATCGAGGTAACCTCGATCTTAAGGAAGTAACTCTGAGCCTCAAGTAAATGAATTCCAAGTTAACTCCATCTAAGTGGACGCCCAACTGAAACTAGAGCCCCGATGATTATGCGTGCTGCTCCTCTGCGAGCCCCGCATAATGATCGGTTCTCCAACGGTTCAAGCACACACTTAAACAAGTTAAAAGATAATTCATCACAGTGAGAATGAGACCACGTTGGCTCCCAATATCAGCGATCAACATGCCCCCAAACTCACCTTCAACATCGATCACATCCATACAACATTCATACATTAATGGCTCAAAAGACATACATCGATAATAGTCAAGTTTACAGCTATTACAAGTGGCCGACCGACCAAATTCAAATAATATCATAAAGTAGCAGCGAAAGCATTATAAATAAACCAAAAGACCAGCATGGTATGCCCCATAACCCCTGGCAACCGACTGGGGGTTAAATGACAGCACTACTCGTCAGTGTCGCCTAAACCGGCACTAGCGAGCTCATCGGGCTCGATATCGTCCTCACCTGAAAGAGAAAAACAAAAGGCCAGCAAACATCTAGCTTCGTACAAGTGTACTCGCAAGTCTTACACAAAGAAAAGTAGTTATGCATATTGGGCAATCAAAGGATGGCATTAGTGGTTCTAGTTTTGCAGAAAACGCAACATCTTGCATTCCTAGACCATCTAGTTTTCAAAAGCCAAGTTATAAATCATTTATTCAAGAGAAGGTTTCACAAGACATATGTAATGATATAAATCAATCAATACCGAAGTGGTTGTCCACTTTGATAAACTAAAGCACACTAACATTCCATTCGTGTCGTAACCAATTATAACCATGTCAACTTTTAATTTTCAAGTCTAGCGATGAAACATACTTAACCCAAGTGTTGTCCATAACTGTGGACATGGCTATTCAAATAGATTATCTCTGCAGGAGTGGTACTACTTTACCCACATGACCCGATTACCCCTCGCCCTATAAAGGGTAGCCCCGGGTGTGCATTCGTCTCCTCCACCTAGCGCCCCAGCTCTCCTCACTCCAGTCTCTCTCTAGCGCCCACAATTCGAGTTTCTCCGGCGATCCCCGACGCTCGTTTCTTCGCCGATTCCGTCGCCAACGACCCCGCTTCGACCGCCCCGACCGCATCACCAGCATCACCGCTTCACTGCGATCTTTGTGCACACCTTCGCTTCGCTAGGAGACCGCCGGAACCCTTAGCCGCCATCGACCAAACTTCGCCGCGGCTAAACCTCGTCGCCGACAGTCAAAACCTCGCGCTCCGCTGCTGTTTTGGTAAGCACCAAATTCACCTCGACTCCCTCTATTTTTTGCGCCCACTCCGGCACCTCGCCGTGGCGCGTAGGCCAGCGAGGGCATCGCTGGAGCACCAACGGCCTCGGGCCGACGTGACCCCACCACGTCGACGCCACCTCAGCGCCACGTCCACCCTTCTTGCCGAATCAGCGCCCATGTGGTTGCCAGTGTCAACCACTGCGCCAGCACCCCCCCCCCCTCCGTTCACTGTTCCCTGCACCGAGTCCACCATGGACTTTGAATGAATTGTGGACCCATTCTTTGACTGTGGGGCCCACATGTTAGTGACTCAAAGCTTTTCCAATAGAAAAATAATTCGGCTGAAAATTGGATCTTCCGTACACTGACGTCATCATGCGCAATAATTCAAATTTCCTTCAGAAAAATCAATAAAATCTGATTTTAGTATTTTCTTTAGTTTTAAACTTCTAGGAGCTCGTATTTCTTCGTACGAACTCTGATTTGGGTGAATGAAATTTCTAAATTTGTATCAAATCAAGATCTAGCTAAATAAACCAAAATTATTTCATTTGGAGTTAATTTTAATGTTCATTTGAATTTATTTATTTATTATTTGAATTTATTTGAATTTAGCTTATTTTCGCGTATATATTTTGACGACTCCGGAGAGCACGATTCATCTGAAGAGTTAGAATACCAAGACTTCGAGCAAGGCAAGTTATACCATTGATCATATTGATCCCAGTATTTTAAAATTATTTAATTCTATTTTTAAATTACTATTGCATGCATAATTTTATTCAATTATTTTAAATTCATATTTTAAATTCTCAGTTAATCCAGTTCCTTTGTATAGCCAATATTGTATGTTGAATCGTCATTTTCTTGTCACCTTAGTCAAATAATAATTTGAAAATAAAGATATGCTTAGACATTGCTTAGATCACAAATATTTGATTTTAGAGAATTTTTGCCAAAGTAGCAAGTATTGATTAAAAGCCTATGACATTGATTTGTCATGGTGGATTTTTGCAAATATCTTTGTAAAATAAAAATAAAAAAATAGCTTTGGACTTGGGCAAAATGGACAGCTGGTGGGTACAGGTTTATGCACAGGCTCGATTCAGGTAGGATTGAGGCCCAGGGATTAATTTTGGAAGTTGCCCAAGTCAATTAAGGACTGGCCTTTGAGCCGCATCTTACAAAGCTCCACTGTACTACCATATGTTCTGTATGGGCAGAACTAGGCTTATTAACTTATCATACCTCACTGTTTTATGTGCCATTTTTTTGAGTGGGTGTTGGTAAAACAGTATTATCACCTAGCGCAAGAGGGGGCTTCCGGCTGATGGTTAACCCAATGGAAGTGAAACCTTAGTGGGCGTATTAGCAGTGAGGTAGACCATTTGAAACGCCTTGTGATAATTGCTTAGTCGCACGCCTAAGGAAGCGTGTATTGGTCGACATAAAGAGCAAATTATCTCTTATGGGTAAAGTTGTACCCCCTCTACAGAGTGTAAAACTATTCGAATAGCCATGTCCACGGTCGTGGACATGCTGAGCAAAGTCATTCTAAGTTAGAATTTGTTTTTGGTTTTAAAATTACTTTATTAAATAATTTTAGGATGGTAAATCCTTGTGGTAAAATTGGGCAGTTAGCCATCTGATAGGAGGATCTCCATCACCATGTTTCATATAGAGGTTATCCACTATAAAACTATCAATTTAAAATATGATTCTAACTATAGATTAAAAATGTGCCTTGAAACTTAGTATAGTTATTTAAAACTAAAAATACTCTTTATCGCAAATAAATAACATCAGCCTCATTTGTTTACTTATGCATACATCATGTTTCTCTATTGGGTGTAACTTGCGAGCACAGAAGTTGTGCTCACTCTTGCTGAATAATATTTATTCAGGAGAAGACTTCTATTCAGACGGTGAGGATCCAGACGTTTAGGCCTATGCTCCCAAACGATTGCCTGTGATGCATCGTGTGGTCTACTACTTATTTGCTTTCTGCTGTGTTACTTTAATTGGCATCAGGCCCCATTTTGTAATAAACTCTGATTCATATTAAATAAATATGTGACATGATTGTGATGGCATTTTTGTTGGACTGTGTACACTAGAATTCCTGGACTAGTGTGGGAAACACAAAGAATTCGGGATCCTTCGTTCCCGGGTTCGACAATTCTTGAATTCGATCGTATTCCGTGTAATTATAATTTGAAGTCGTAATTATAATTTGAAGTCATGAAAGGAGCAGCAGTCCAAATCAAAGCAAGAACAAGACCAAGGTTATCAAAATATTGAGTAAAGCATGTCATTAGTATGATCATATTGCTCCTACATTTTGAGTGCAGTTATATTGTTTTAAATTATAAAATTGCATGCTATATTTTGATTACAATTATGTTGTTGTTAGTGAATTAATGTTAAGTGAGCTATTAAATTCCATTCCTTGATCTTGGATACTAGCCATTGTCACTGTAGGAATATTGGTAAACTAATTAGTCACTAAGTCCATGTCTAACTGTCATGTTTAGCCTTGCTTATAAATATTAACATGTGGGCATTAATTTTCCCTAACATCATTTAAACATCAAAACTTGGTTTGGGCAGCCATTGGAGGGGAAATGGCTGGTATGTTGAACTTAGAAAATATTTTTCCAAACAGAAACCCAATCATTGTTTTAGATTTGGACAGATGGCAAGTGGGGTGGGTGTGGAGGGAGCAAGTGAGTTGGTATTGCGGTAGTCTGCCCGAGTCAATTAAGGAATGAATCTTGTGATGACCTCTCGGACACTAACAGTTCAACCACAAGTCTATAATAGTGTCGACCATGCCAACTAATTTACATTGTCTCAGCGTTGGTTACGTGATACGGTGGAATATGGGAACCATGTTGGCAGTAGACTTTTTTCGTACGACGCGAGAGGGGGGCTCTGGCTCGGGTGGAGGAATGTAACACCCTGACTATAAGGAAGTCAAGATGTCACTTACAATCACTACTCTTTAGTATAGTAACATCAAAACGCATGACAAGGTGAATGAATTAATAAGGATATACGGAAACAAGAATTCATCATCAAGTTTAATCAACGGAATGGAAATAAACAATTCAGAGGGATACGGTAGTTATGACCAAAATGGCTTATTACAATTCAACACAAGACATAAATAACGACAATAAAAGTTCTCAAAATATTTGGATTATGGTAGTGAGTGCATCGTGTTGAACTACCCTCCACGAGATCATTCTTCCTTGTCATTTACCTAAATAAAACAACAAAGCAAGAATGAGCCAAAGACTCAGCAAGTACTTGTATGTAACAATCAAACATACCATGAACAATTTATCACAATCATAACTTGAACATTGATTGAAAACAACTTTATGAATGGATGAAGCGAAATGATGCATTGAAGGAATTGGACATATCGCGATATATCTGCAGATAGCGAGTGAAACACCGTCGGTGTTCACTTAAAGTAACCGCATGAAGAACGTTTCATACGGCCGTCCAACGTGGCCCACATTGGAGTGGTGGACTCACGTAACGTGGCCCACATTGGAATGGTGGACTCACGTACCCATTCTGGAATTGATGGGATTTTCAAGTGCCCATACTGGAATTGATGGGTCTTACAAAGATAATTTATGCATGTCATGATGTGATCCCATGGCAAGATTGAATAGTACTCATAAATGAAAAGATACACATGGCATTCATCTACAAATACGAACAAATATAATCATTCATTCACACATCACATAATGCATCAATCATAGTATACAAGTTACTTGCTCGCTACAACGACGGTTTAGGAGGTAATCGAGGTACCCTCCACTCACCGCTTCACCGCCTACAATATAAAATGATCGATATGAGGACAACCGAGTAAGACAAGTTGCTACACGTGCCCTCCACAATCTATAACCAAACCAACCAAACAAAAGGTTCAATTTGATCCTCTACACAAAAGTCCAGATTACCTATCTTACGGCGTTAAATGCGAGAAAATTCACCATTAATTGTCTGTAACTCTACAAGACATGAAACTAGTGCTCACTGATTCTTAACTGATCAGGCTACAAAACATTAGTTGACGGAATCCCCTGATTCGGCCAAAACAGAGGGCTAATTATCAATTAAACACAACACATCTACGTCTGTCCAGAATACAGATCAGTAATAAATAAAACGGCGTAACTTTTAGCCTACAGATCCAATGAGAATGATTCTTATCAGTTTGGAAAGATAATTTTAAGGGCTAAAATAACTTAGTTGGGTGAAGGTTCTGATTCGGCCCCTAATTTGAACAAAACCGAGGGACAAACCTACTGACCTCAGTTTTCAGACAGACCGGACAGCTCGTAATAAAAAATTCATATCTCCCAAACTACAGGTCGGATTTTCCTGATCTCGGTGCCAAAAGAAAGCTAACGTTCCCAGGAATAAAACTCTAGAAGGGAAAAACCCCAGATTCGGCCTCTACAGTAGTCTAAACAATAGATGAAAACGCTAATATTTATCTGCCCAGAATTCAGAACAGTGGTAAAGAAAATATCATAACTTTCATTATACAGATCCAATGGAGATGATCTTTATTAGCTTTGAAATATAATTTAAAGGGCTACAATAACCTATTTGGGTGGGGGTTCTGGAAATGCCTCTAACTAAATCAAAACCTAGGATCAAGCCGACAGATCCTTCTCGTCGATGACAGAACAGCGCGCACTAAAAATCATATCTCCTAAACCGTAAGACGGAATCACGTGATCTCGGTGGCTATGGAAAGCTAAGAACAATACCTACAACTTTCTAAGAGATGGACAGGACAGAAAACGAACGCATCTTACCCAAAATCGACGTACAACGCGGCGCACAGCAATGGGGAAGGGTGGCGGCGGCTCCAAAGGGGGGGAGGGGGAGAGAAATGTGGAGTTTAGGGTTTGGGGTGGAACCCCCTTATGGCCAACCACCACATGGGCCCCTCTGGGCCGTGGCCCAGCCAGTTGCCGTGAAATCACAGAAAACCCCCCGGTGAAAAGATGATTCTGGTTTTTCAATTAGCTCCCTCTTCCGAAACTTCTTCTAATAAGCCGAATCACCTTCGGGGTATTACAAGGAACCCCCTCCCTCGGTGGTTGAGACCTTAGTGGGCGTAACTATGTTGGGATGGTCTGTTGTAGAAGCGGTGTGATGATTTTCTTAGTCTCACACATATTATAGCATGTTGATATTACAAGATGATCGTCTCTTGTGGGTAAAGTTGTACAACCCATGTAGAGTGAAAACTGTCTGAACAGCCAAGCCTACGGTTATGGGCGATGTGCAGGTACTTGCTTGGTTTTTCTTGGTTTTATAAAAACCATTTGTGGGTGGCATAAAACTGTCAGGTGGAGGTTGCCTAGTGGATAATGTCGGGTGGAGGTAGCCCTGGAAATGATATGGCAAAAGGTGGATGGAACCATTTTCTACTCGTGAGTGGATGGAACCTTCAGGGTCCATTCTCCACTAGCAGGTCGATGGAACCTTCACTAGTATTATAAAACACTACTTGATTTCATATAACTGATTTAATCAAAATGCTAGGTCACATGCTTTCTACTTGGTCTATTTGAAAGATAGCTTTCGGGAAACCAAAAAAACTACATGCCTTCCTTTGTTCAGCCTTGTATTTATTATAATTCTATTATGTATGGTGGCTTGTTGAGTACCTTCGTACTCACTATTTCTCAATTACCATCCTCTAGTAAGAGGAGAAGAAGAAGAAGACTCTATCGGCACTTATTTGTGTCCGATTGGACCGTAAGTCAAAGAGGCAAATAAAAGAACCCCAAATCTGCAAAATTCTAATTCATTTTCAAATGTTTGAAAATGTGGAATTTTTATTAAAAAAATTGATGCATTTTATTGACATTCGTCTTTCTTGATTTTTATGCAAGACTTTTTGTCTACTTGAGAAATTTAAGAATCCAATTTTGGAAGTACAAACCTAATTGAGAATTAAAAAAATTCAAACAAAATATGATAACTAAAAATTCAAACTTGGTGTATTTGTACTTTTAATAAAATGGGTAAATACTTTAAGCATGTTTTGAAAGTTTTCTCAAATCAAACAATACAAATGCATGCAAACAGAAGTTTAAAAGAATTTGTGCAGCAAATACAGAACAAAATAAAATCATAGAAAAATTACACAATAATCTACACTATGTCAGGATTCACCCCACATTTTCTTATAATTTTTGGATCCATATTTCTATATTTAATAATTCCATTAAACACTCCGCTATTTTCAAAAATCCTAGAATTAACTTCCTTTCCTTCTCTCACTGATCAGCCAGCCTCACCGTTAGCCTTTGTAACATCCCAATTTTTTTGGTCTTTTTGAAATTTTCAAAACAAAATGAACCATTTGAATTCTATTGAATTGACTAAAGCTTAAATTGAAATTTTAGAAAATGAAAACATTTTAAATGATTAAATAAAACTTTAATTAAATTCAAAATGGGTTATTTGATTTTTCTAGAATTTCTTGGATTTTATCCTAGTTCTTTGCTATTTCTGGGGGTTTTAGTTTATTTAATTTCTTCTCCATTTTCCCTAAAAAAATTCTTTCTTGTAAAATTTAATTTAAATTAATTATTTTAGAGTGTTGGCTTTTAATTTGGAGTTTCTGCTATTATAATTACTATTCAAATCAAATCCCAAATCATAGTTCAACTCCAAATCAAAATCCAAATTCTGAGTCTCAATTCAAATCTTTGATCCAAAATCAATTCTTTTCTTGGCCAATTTTGAATTCAAATTCTCAATTTGAATTCATCTCTTCTCTCAAATTCAAACTTCAGTTGAAATTCAAATTTGATTGAATTTTCTCTGAAATGTAATCTCATAATTTCATTTCATTTTCTTGGACTAAAAACCCTTTTTTCTTTTTTTTCTTTTTTCATCTTTTCTTTACTCTCTCTTGTTGCTGTCGTTTGCTCTCTAGCGCCAGCTCACTCCCCTCGGCCCACACGCCACCCTCCTCTGCCCTGCGCATCTCGGTTGTGCCGCTTCCGCCCCGCCCCTGTGCCTACATCGCCAACCTCGCCCCCTGGCCTTCCCTTCCCTCCGTGTCCGTATGCGCCGCACCCGTGCCCTACGCCGCCCCCTGTCCCGAGCCGCCCATGCCGCATGCCACACCGTGTGCCAGCGCGTGCCCGCGTTGCGCCGCTTACCTACGCCCATGCCGCGTGCCGCTCCTACCGACCACGTCGTGCCGGCATCGCGACGAGAATCTTGTTGTGTCCCTGTCGATTCCTTTGCCGCCTTCGCCCTATAACGTGAGCACCTTGATCGCCTCGTCCTCCTCTTATTTTTGCCCCAAGCACCATCCCCCACCCCGTCTCCGTTTGGCCGAAACGCCCACCGCCGCCACCGTCTTCCCCAAGTCTGACCACGCCGCCTTCGCCTTGATCTCCCGCTCCCATTCACTTCTTGAGGTGTCAATCACCTCACATCGTGTTCCTGCTCATCTCCTTGCTATCCCACCACTCAATTTGGTCGATTCTTTGTTGTGGAACTCCGCCACCATTGTTACCTTTCTTGCACTGCTGGCAGCCGTGGAGCCACCACTCCGGCCATCCCCAAGCCTCCCCGACCCTGCCTACATTTTCCCCATCCCCAGGTGCAGGTCGTGCTCCCTCCGGCCTCCTCCCAGCACCCCTGTGTCGCCGCCGCAGCACTCAGCGCCCGCCCTGGGCTGCCATCGGGTAGAGGACCCCCGTGGGAATCCATTTTGCTTGTCCTCGGCCTCCGCCTCCTTGCCCCTCGCCGACGCTGCCACCTTCCCCTAAGAGCCAGTGAGTTTCCCTATTTACTGTCTCTGTGCCTTGCTATCTGTTGGTGGACTTGACTCAATGACAAGGTGGCCCCACATGGCATAGACCCTATCCATTTCCTTCACTCCACATCCTTCTCTCACTTGCAAGTGGGCCATTGATGCAATACCTACACAGTTGCTTTGCATGTTAAGAATTAGAAAGCATCTTCTAGGGAATATTCCTTCATTTTTCATTTTCACTATTTCTTGTGAAAATCAAACTTTTGGATGTTCGTTCTCCTTCATACGAACTCTGATTCTGTCGATTCTCATTCCTAAATTAGCTAAAAATCATAATCTCTCTAATAGTACTGATTTTATAATTTTGGATTTTATTTGGAGTTATTGTAATTATTCGCCTTGTTTTACACATATAGAATCTGGTGTTTTCGAAGTTTTCCTGGATCAGTCCGCAAGAGTATCATCATTCATCAACAAAGGTAAGTCGTAGACCTTTGATCATGTTTTATCTATTTTTATAAAATTATATTATTTTATATCAAAATGCATTGCTAAGTTCATAGCAATTATTTTCGGGAATAGTTAAATACCTATTTGATAATATGCCACCTTGAATAATTATTATTGATATATATCCTTCGACACCATAGGATGGTTGATATTAGTTGGACATTATTATAATACCAACATGGGAAACGTAAATATGCTTAGTCATGCTTAGTTGTACGATATGTTCCTTCACAATGATTAATTATGAAAATTTGACTTAACAAAATATTGAATTATGGTGGGGCCACTGTGATTAAAATTTGTTGTGTCATGGCAAGAGTTGTCATTTGGCCTGGTTGAACAAAAATATTTTATACTCAGGTGAATGATCATACAGTAAAGGGGGTGCGGGTAGAACAATTTGGATGAGGATGTCTCGCCTGAGTAGTCACAAAGGAGTTAATTTTGAGCACCATTGATCTGGGTCTTACCATACAACCACATGTCCAGTATGGGATGGACCGGGCTAATAAATTAGTAATGTATTAGTTTGGTTCTGTCGTGGTAGTGTGGTTTCTGGGGTTACGGATGGATTCATGTGGCGCAAGTGGGGGCTTCTGACGGATGGTTTGGTCCAAAGAAAGTGAAACCTTAGCGGGCAAAACTGGGTTTAGACATAACTTTGTAAAAGTCTTATGATAATCACTCAGTCGCACGTCCTCGAAAGCGTGTCTTGGCCGACATTAAAAGTCAATGACCGAGTTGCATGGCATGCTTAAAGGTGCTGAGGAAAGCATCAAGAAAATTTCTAATCATGTGATGATGGTTCAAAAGACTACTAGCTTCAAGAAGAATGGTAAGTCGGGAAAGAGAAAAGGCAAAGAAAGGGCTCAAGATGAGATCGAGAGTTTCAAGACTAAGCTTAAGAAGCTCAAGTTGGGTCCTAAGTCTGACACAGAATGTTACCATTATCATGATACTATATATTGGAAGATAAATTGCAAGAAGAACTTGGCGAAAATGAAAATGAACAAAGGAAGTAAGACTTCTAGTTCATGTATAAATGTTATAGAAATTAATCTTGCCACTTCTCTGACCAGTTCTAGGGTATTTGATATCGGATCGGTTGCTCATATTTACAATTCGATGTAGGGATTGATAAGGAGTAGAAGTTTGGCAAGAGGAGATGTTGATCTTCGTGTGGGCAATGGAGCCAGAGTTGCTTCATTAGTTATTGGCACTTTACCATTAGCTTTACCCTCATGATTAGTTTTGGAACTAAATATTATTTCTGCTTCATGTCTAGGAGCAGAAGGTTATGAGTTCAGAATAAAGAACAATTATTGTTTAATTTATTTTGAAGATATGCTTTATGATCATACTCTGTTGGTGAATGGATTATATATTTTGAATATTAAGGATGAGCCCATCTATAACATTAATCCTAAGAGACTTCGACCTAATGATTTGAATCCCACTTTTAATTGGCATTGTCGTATAGGTCATATAAATGAGAAGCGAATGATGAAGCTCCATAAAGACGATCTTCTAAACTCATTTGATTTCGAATTATTTGAAACATGTGAATCTTGTTTACTTGACAAGATGACAAGAGCACCTTTCACGACCATAGGTGAGAGGGTAAGTGATCTACTGGTCATAATACATTTGGATGTATGTGGACCAATGAGCACTTTTGAAGGAATACGAGTATGCTACACTAGCTGGCAAATAAAAAATCTACCACGTAAGCCAGGAAGTCATGCAAGCAAGTGATCATAGATCGTTACCACTGGATGCGCTGTGCAGCGGAAGAAGATTGGAATATCCTGATCCAACGTCGAGCGCGTCGATGTAGTGGTTGTAGTCGATTGTTCAACTTCCTCGACAGTGATTGTCTCGTACAGAAACCTATGACATTCCTTGCGTAGGTCATGGATCATCCTCGATTAGCACAGCAGCAACTGTAGCAGTGCCTCTATAGTATCCACACGTCCTGGGGTGGGATATCGTACACCGGTGTGCTAGCACCAACGTGCACGGTAGGGCCTTCAGGAAGATGGCGGCTATGGTTTTGGTGGAGCAACTCTCTTACGTACCAACAGCCCCATGCATCCCCTTAAAGAACCCATAACAGATCATATCTGAAGTCATTTGTTCCAACCCATTAAGTGTGTGCCCCTGTAGGTTCATGCGTAATCATTTGCGACTTGAAAACTCCTTTCTGTGGAAACTCCTTTCTGACCACAAGTCGTTAGCGGTTTCTAGCAGGACATAACGATTCCCAAACACATATAAATATTATATCACATGAACCTTATGCAATATGATCTACGACCAAGTCCTTATCACTTACGACCAGCTCGTATCTCCATACGGCCAATTCATATTTAGTCATGACCAGATTGTAACTCCTTACGACCAGTTTGCTGACCAGTTAGTGATCATGTTCGACCATTTTATGACTAGTCTGTATCTCCAAACAACCAATTCGTATCTGGTCGGACTGAACTACCTGCTTGTGTATTCTCCCTTTGCCTCACGATATCTGGGTGAACTCCCGATGAGATATAACACTGAAGGGATACGGGTAGGCTACATGTAGGACCATAAAGGCGACTAGAGGGGGGGTGAATAGGCGCTTTCTCGATTTTTCGCCTTAATCAAATTCAACACACACTTTTCTTCTTTAGCTATGAAAGCTAAGAAGATCAGTAAATGCACATAGGAAGCATTGTGCTGAATTCGATTACCCCCTTAACCACAAGACTCAATAATGGAGAGTTGAGCTCACTGAACCGGTCGGACCGGTGTAGTACTGGCGGTCTGACTGCTTGGCGGTCGGACCTGCACTCAATTGGCAGTCTGATTGTCGGGCGGTCGGACCGGCAGTGAACAATCGGTCCAGAGGCAACGAACAATGCCCAAATCCAACACGAAAATTGGTCCAACTTTTGATTCAACCAATGAAACTTGACCAAATTTGGAGAACACCTGCCTAAGGATATCTGAGACCTATTTCTAGCGACGATCGTCCAGATCCACTTCAAAGAAACGATCTCTTTAGGTTTTACCAAAGAAGTGTTCAAAACCTAGAAATATGAAAATCTTGATCCAAAACATGCTTGTGGGGGATTGATGATCTAGATGATTCTAGGAGTATTCCCACACATCATAGCAAGGTAAAATCGGTCAAGAGACCAAGCATAAACACCCGGATCAAGGAAGCACCAAAATCATCAAAAGAGAGAAGACAACAAATGAGACTTCACCCTTGAGCAAACATCCATAGATTGATTGATTCAAGATGTTGTATACAAAGCCACTCCCTCAAGGAGGATAAGAGCTCAATCCAAGAGCACACACACAAATTTCTCTCTAAACCCTAGAATCTCCTCTCCTCTCCAAACCCTAGAAAAGTTGGAGTTTTCTAAATGAGTGCTTGGGGTTTTTTATCATCTCCCCCTTCTATATATATGAGAGGCTAGGGTTTCTCTCATGGGCTCCCATTAAGGCCCAGCACAAATGGGACCCACACACACACAAATCTGTTGAAGCAATCGTCTGCTTCACCACGTGTAGGTTGATCAGTGACTCTCATCATGTCGGCAAGTCTCTCCCGTCCGAATCCCATCGGAACCTCCAAGGCACTTGCACCGATCCCCGCGCCGCTTGATCCAACCAGCTGCAACAAACTGTGATACGTCACGGGGTCCCGATCTTCATGATGTAGGATGATCACCATATAACTAGCTTCAAAGAAGCCAAGATAACTTGCTGCAAGCAGCGATAACTAGTGCAACCTGATAAATAAAACTCGAAGCCAACCACCATCTTTAACCGGCAACCTGAATCGAGGATTCGCCCAACCACACTCTCAAGGAACCAACCAACACAGCCTACAATCAATCGAGAAACCTCAAAGGGAGTAGGAGCACCAATTGGGAGCGGATGAAGCCGCCGCTGCTGTAATCCCGCAAAGGAAATCACAAGAGCAAAGGGGTAGAGATCAACTCTCAAAGGTTTGTTAGCACACAGCTGAACAAAGGGGTTTTGTATTTCGTTTATCAAAAGTCTGTGGTTGCTATGAGGCAATGAGGTATTTATACTAGGAACATCCCTCCTAGATAGGTGTAAACACGAAATGAAAAAGATAAGATAGACTATGTGAAAGGGCCTCCACGAAATGGGTTCTGAGTTGTTCCCGCGTGGCTGTTGGTATTCTACGCAGTCTTCGGTGTTTTGTCAATAACTCCACCTTGGAAAGTCCAAAAGATGTGCCGTCAGTTGCGTTGAAAAGTTAACTTGATAAGCTTTCACACCATGTGCAGCATGCACCACGAAATAATGTAGAATCGTACAGTTTTGCATGGGAAGTTGAACGTCTGGCAGACTGTTGACCTTCTGACCAGTCTTCACTAAAGCTGGTCGGCTCTCACAATGGAAATTCCAAACAGCTCGGCTCTGGTGGCATTGAAAACTAGACTTAATAAGCTTTCCAAAATGTCCTCATGGACCTCCATAGCCTTTGGAAATCAAGAGTTATGACTGTTTCTTTCGAACTGTTCTGCTGGACTGGTCTGATTCGAGTGTGGTCCTTCTCTGTAGTCATCTCTTTGTATGTTCCTGTCATCCTTCTTGGTGAACCTAAGCAATAGCAATGTACACGACTTAGGCAGTATATAATTCTCATTGATGTTAAAATGATTCTCACAAAGTAGCGCGTTCACCTCTTGTTGTAGCTTCTTTGCTCGACTACGTGTAATCGGTCCATCAATGACTTGGGCTGGTGTCGATGTAGGTGAGACTTGAGTTGGTGTAGCTTGATTTGGAGGTTGTTACATCTTGCTTGATAAGCGTGGTCATATCATCCTCCCCCTTGAAAAGGAGTCGCCCTCGACTCAAGTGTCTTCACTTGTGAATGGTAAGAGGTCAACAACATTGAAGGTGTTGCTCACACCATAACTTCTTTGGAAGATCTATCTTGTGTGCATTATCATTGATCTTCTCGAGAACACGAAATGGACCATCTCCTCGTGGCAACAATTTTGATTTGCTTGATGAGGAAGCGATCCTTGCGCAAGTGTATCCACACCAAGTCCCCTGCTCGAATAACACTTCCTTCCAATGCTTGTTCATACTTGCAGCCTTGCGTCTTTCCTAGAGTTCAATTACTTCCTTGGTCTTTTCATGTATCTTCTTTACATATGCAGCACGCTTGGAAGCTTCCATGTTGGTCCTCTCCTGCAATGGAAGGGGCAACAAATCTATCGGAGCAATAGGTTTGAAACCATATACAATTTCAAAAGGGCATAAGTTAGTGGTAGAGTGTACTGCCCTGTTATAAGTAAACTCCACATGTGGTAAGCATTCCTCCCAAATCTTCAAGTTCTTTTTCACCATTGTTCGCAGCAACATTGATAATGTTCGATTCACCACTTCAGTTTGTCCATCGGTTTGAGGGTGACAAGTGGTGGAGAATAGGAGCTTGGTTCCAAGCTTGGTCCATAATGTTTTCCAAAAATAGCTCACGAACTTGACATCTCGATCAGACACAATTGTCCTGGGCATCCCATGTAGCCTCACAATTTCCCTGAAAAATAAATTAGCAATATGTGAAGCATCGTCGGTCTTGTTGCAAGGGACAAAATGAGCCATCTTTGAAAATCTATCAACCACAACAAAAATAGAATCCTTTCCTTTCTGAGTTCTAGGTAATCCCAAAATAAAGTCCATGCTTATGTCTTCCCAAGGGATATTAGAAACAGGTAAAGGAGTGTATAAGCCATGAGGGTTCAGTTTTGACTTAGCTTTGTGACAGGTGACGCATCGCTCCACAAATCGGATGACATCTCTCCTCATCTTGGGCCAATAGAAATGATCACCTAGCAGTTCGTAAGTTTTCTTTTGTCCAAAATGACATGTTAGTCCACCTCCATATGATTCCTGTAACAAAAGCAATCTAACCGAAGAATTTGGAACACAAAGCTTGTTATCTCTAAACAGAAAACCATCATGTATGTGATATTTTTCCCAACCTTTTCCATCTTTACAATGATTATATGGTTCTGAAAATTCAGGATCATTATTATACATACCTTTCAAACTTTCAAGACCCAAAACCTTTACCTCGAGTTGGTTCAACAACACACTCTTTCGAGACAAAGCATCGGCAACAACACTGTCCTTACCTTTCTTATATTTCACAATGTATGGGAATGTTTCGATGAACTCAACCCATTTGGCATGGCGACGGTTCAGCTTAGCTTGACCTTTCAAGTACTTCAAAGCTTCATGATCGGAATGAATAACAAACACTTTTGGCCATAAATAGTGCTACCAGGTTTCAAGTACACGCACCGAAGCATACAATTCTTTGTCATACATAGAATAATTCAATTGAGCACCTCCCAGTTTTTCACTAAAATATGCTACTGGTTTTCCTTGTTGCATTAAAACTCCTCCTATCCCAATTCCACTAGCATCACATTCTACTTCAAAAGTTTTAGTGAAATCGGAAGAACAAGTACAGGTGCTTGACCAAACGTTTCTTTAATTCTTGAAAAGCATTTTCCGAGAGTTTCCCTTAAAATCAACCCCTTCTTGGTCAATTCATTCAAAGGAGCAAAGAATGGTATCAAATCTCTCACAAACCTTCTATAAAACCAAAGCAAGGCCATGAAAACTTCTTACTTAACTTACATTCGTTGAGTTGGCCAATCCTTGATGGCTTTCACCTTGGTTTCATCCACTTGATTCCTTTTCCGAAACAACAAAACCAAGAAACACAGCGTGGTCTGCATAAAACGCACTTCTCAAGATTAGCAAATAATTTCTCCTTTGAAGCTCATCCAAAACTTGACGAATGTGATTCACATGCTCATCAAAAGACTTCTTGTAAATTAAGATATCATCAAAGTAGACAACAACAAATTTTCCAATGAAAGCTCTCAAGACATGGTTCATTAATCTCATGAAAGTACTAGGGCGTTAGTCAAACCAAATGGCATAACTAACCATTCATACAACCCAAATTTTGTTTTAAATGCGGTTTTCCATTCATCCCCGTTTTCATTCTCATTTGATGGTAACCACTTCTCAAATCAATTTTAGTAAAATTATAGAACCACTCAATTCATCAAGCATGTCATCTAACCGTGGAATAGGATGGCGATAGCGAATGAATGATATTATTTATAACTCTACAGTCAACACACATCCTCCAAGAACCATCTTTCTTAGGTACTAAGATCACAGGAACAACACAAGGACTTAAGCTTTCACGAACAAAACCTTTGTCAAGAAGTTCTTGTACTTGCCTTTGTATCTCCTTGGTTTCTTGGATTGGTTGGTATGGTGGACGGTTAGGGAGTGCACCCACGAATGAGATCAATTTGATGCTCAATCCCACGAATTGGAGGTAGTCCTTTGGTGTTTCTTTTGGAAAAACATCTTCATAGTCTGTAAAAGATGAGACACAACACTAGGAAGAGAGGTGATATCGTTAGGTGAAATTAAAACGTCTTTGCACACAAGTACAAAGAGCACTTGATCTAGGTTGTTCCTCACTTCTCTCAGTTCAGATTTTGTGGCTAGCATAACTAGATGCTCTCCCTCTCCTCTTTTTTTTCTCTCAAATTTAGCTTGTGGCTCTCACTCACCGAGTTGTGGATGGCACTCATTTTCTTTTGCTCTGCTCCTCCTGTAATCACTGGACCAATTTCAGATTTCTTTTGTAAGTGCTCAGCCATGATTTGTTGGGGTGTCATAGGCTTGAGTACAAACTTCTTCCCTTTCAAATCTAGTGTGTCTTGATTTGTTCTCCCACAATCTTGAGTATATCGATCATCTTGCCAAGGCCTTCCAAGTAACATGTGACACACGGACATAGGTGCCACATCGCACTCAACTGTCAACATATTCACCAATCTTGAATGGAACTTTCACCTTATATCCAATCTTAATATCTCCCGAATCATTCAGCCATTGGACATGATATGGATGAGGATGTCGCTGTAGTTTCAAACCAAGCTTGTCAACCATCTCACGACTAGCAAGATTATGGCGACTCCCGCCATCAATGATCACCTTCACCACTTTATCTTGCACCTTGGCTCTGGTTTGAAAAAGATTATGTCATTGCCAATTTCACTTCTTTCATCCGAACACTCAAGATTTGAGCCACTACAAGAGCAACACCGTGCTCAAATTCACATCGAAGATGTTTCTCATCTTCATGGGCTTCATCAACATACTCTTCCTCAACTTCCTCTTCACTAGCCGAATCATATTCTCCATTGTCATTCACAATGGTCACACGATTATTTGAACACTCCTTGATTACATGCCCACGGCCTCCACATTTGAAGCATTGAATCTCACTACTCTTGGATGTAGAACCCACTGAAGTAGTGGTGGATCTTTGGGTTTAGAACTCATGCTTGGGGCGCAGATGTTCTTCCCACTATAAACACTTTGAACATTAGAACGGAGGCCTCCACTTGAGCTCTTTGCCATTGAGGGTGCAGCAGAAAACTTAGAGATTGACTTGCTTCCTCTAGACGCAGTACTCGTACCATATGACAAGGACTTGCTACTCTTGGCATCTTGCTGTAGTTGGCGTTCAGCTTTGGTTGCTGATGTACCAAATCAATAAGATGACGATGCGGTGAAACTCAACAATGCTTTGGATATTGCGATGTAACCCACCATAAAGCGTGCAATAGTTTGCTCTTCATCTTCATACACATTGGCTCTAATCATAGCCTTCTCCATCTCCTTATAATACTCCTCAACAGAGAAAATTCCTTGCTTGATTCTGCGGTTTATCGAAAAGATCACAGCGATAGTGCTTGGCACAAAGCGAGTTCTCATTTCTCTCTTCATTTCTTCCCAAGTGGCAATAGGATTTTCTCCATCTTCTTCACGATCATGGAGAAGTTGCTCCCACCAAATCGAGCATATCCTTCAAACTCGGAGATGCCATTGCCAACTTCTTCTCCTCTGCATAATTATGCGGCGAAAGATCTTGTCCACCTTCAACTCCCAAGTGAAATAAGCTTGAGGATCGGACCCTCCATCAAATTTTGGCATGGTAAACTTGATTTTCCAAACCTCTCCTCATGGTTGTCTCCTCTACGATGTCGGCGACCAAAGCGATATTGAGAATGATTGTCATCATCCTCATCTTGATTCATCATTGTCTTCATTTCTTGATCTCGGGCTCTTCCTCTACCATGTGCAACCTTGGTTCCTCCTTTCTTGTTCTCTTGCTCTTCTAGCGACAACTCTCCCATCACTATCTCCTCCATCTTCATCATGGTTGCTTGCACGTCATGAGGGTGGCGGCGTCCTCGATTTCAGCCATAAAGGCACAAGATCTTGCGTCAACCGATCTTGCTTATCTTCCAAGCTTTGCTTCAGTTCATTGAATTGTACCATAGTAACACAATTTTCTAGCTCCACTCCACCCATCTTCCAGAAAGGTTAGCTAAATACGAACAATAGGTATTTGTGGAATATAAAAAAAAATTGGTGGCTCTCACAACTCACCTCTCTTACCAACCAAGCTCTTATGAATTCCTTCTTTGCGGATTACAGAGAAACAAATGTGTGGTGGTAATAAGAAAGTGATGGAGAGGCGAAAACAAGACCAGAGTACCGATTACGATGGATTTTTATGTGGAGCTCGGTGGGGAGTGATACACAAGAAATGCAATATGAATTCTAGTTGTTGTAAAGTTAAATAACAATCCAAACTAGAAGTTCCCTGCCTAGTGCTGATCACAAGATATGGGAGATATAAATCAATCACACACACACACGCAAAGAAATTTCAGAGTTGATGTAAACAAGGAGTATGATTGGAATGCAAGTGTTGCGACGGATCAACCAAAATTTTGCACCAAACACAAATAGCAAACTGGTTGCTCCACTTGGCGTGACAAACTTTCAGCACTTTTGCACTTTAACTACTGATCTTCAACCTTTCTTTCTCAATTTTTCTCAACTCTTTTTTTTAACACTTTTCTTTCTTCTTCTTTTTTTTTGACACACTTTTTTTTTAATAGAACTTAACACAACGACTAGAGATAACACTAGCACACTTATGATAGAACAAAAAAAACACAACCAGCAGCTATAGTTTCATAGGATCAAAGTTAACGCAAAGGATGATATAGGCTATAGATTTTTTTTTGGTGGGGATTTTCAGATATATAAAAGAGGCTCAAAGGACACGCAAAGGAAAATGATCAGCAACTAAAACAAAGACTCTAATGGACTGAAACTTAACAAAACTCACTGAAATAACAAATTGAAACAAAGGGCTACAACAATTTTTTTATAGGCTTTTTGGTGGATAGGATGAAACAAATATATATGTAGCTAAAAGGTAAAGAATCCTACCGTGGTAGCGAAGGCTCGATACGGATGATACGTCACGGGGTCCCGATCTTCACGATGTAGGATGATCACCATATAACTAGCTTCAACGAAGCCAAGATAACTTTTCGCAGCAAATGATAACTAGTGCAACGACAAATAAAACTCAAGCCAACCACCGTCTTTAACAAGCAACTTTGAATCGAGGATTCGCCCAACCACACTCTCAAGGAACCAACCAACACACCCTACAATCAATCGAGAAACCTCGAAGGGTAGGAGCACCAATTGGGAGCGGATGAAGCCGCCATTTTGTAATCCCGCAAAGGAAATCACAAGAGCAAAGGGGTGAGATCAACTCTCAAAGGTTTGTTAGCACACAAATGAACAAAGGGTTACGTATTTCGTTTATCAAAAGTCCGTGGTTGCTATGAGGCAATGAGGTATTTATACTAGGAACATCCCTCCTAGATAGGTGTAAACACGAAATGAAAAGATAAGATAGACTATGTGAAAGGGCCTCCACGAAATGGGCTCGAGTTGTTCCGCGTGGTATTGGTGGTATTCTGCGAGCTCTTGGTGTTTTGTCAATAACTCCACCTTGGAAAGTCCAAAAGATGTGCCGTCGATTGCGTTGGAAGTTAACTTGATAAGCTTTCACACCATGTGCAGCATGCACCACGAAATAATGTAGAATGGTACAGTTTTGCATGGGAAGTTGAGCGTCTGCGGTATTGACCTTCGACCATCTTCACTAAAGCTGGTCGGCTCTCACAATGAAAATTCCAAACAGCTCGGCTCTGGTGGAATTAAAAACTAGACTTAATAATCTTTCCAAAATGTCCTCATGGACCTCCATAGCCTTTGGAAATCAAGAGTTATACTGCTTATTTCGAACTTACCTTTGGATCTGGTATAGTTCGAGTGTGGTCCTTCTCTGTAGTAATCTCTTTGTATGTTCCTGTCATCCTTCTTGGTGAACCTAAGCAATAGCAATGTACAAGACTTAGGCAGTATATAATTCTCATTGATGTTAAAATGATTCTCACAAAGTAGCGCGTTCACCTCTTGTTGTAGCTTCTTTGCTCGACTACGTGTAATCGGTCCATCAATGACTTGGGCTGGTGTCGATGTAGGTGAGACTTGAGTTGGTGTAGCTTGATTTGGAGGTTGCAACATCTTGCTTGATAGCGTGGTCATATCAAACTGCCCGTCCGATCCATCTTGTCCATTCTGCACCATGCTTGAGTCACACGACCTCACCCGGCATCCATGATCGTTCTGGACCTCAGCTCTCCAAGCTTAGTTCCGATCCACCTCACCTTTGACATCGTTGACCTGCAAGCCACCTGCACAGCAATAGACAAAGAAATCGTCTCCGGGAACAAGTTCTTCACAAGTTAACCCACATTAGCTCAACAGTGCAATATGCAACAATAAAGCATTGAAACTAATGCATTGAACACAACGAAAACACAACAATGCCAAAATAGCTGAAGTCCAAGTGGAAGCCGATCGGACAGCCCTACCATGCCGGTCAGACCGATTTCCCAGCGGTCGAACCGATTCCATAACGGCGGTCGGACCGCCCCAAAAGACTTAGCCAAATTTCAACTCGGAAATCCGCAAGCTCTCTGGAATTTTCCAACTGATAGAACTTTTGACTCGGAGCTCCAAAAATAATGTGACCACATCCAGGAGACTCCCCTCTCATGCCTACACAACCTATTTTTGGCCTAGCCCCAAACTCATCATCACTTGTGGCCGATCGGACCGGCAAGCATTGCAGTCGGATCGCCACGGCGGTCCTGACCGGCTGGCAGCGATCGGACCGCCAATAACCTAACAAAGATCAAGTTTTACGAAATGCGAGATTTGTCAAACCAACAACGCCATTGCCAATTGACTCGTCACTCTAAGATCATGCACATATCCACACGATATCCACACTACACAAGCTGTTAATTCAAAAATTCTACAACATAAATGAGGAAGCCATGCAAGCAAAAGATCATAGATTGTTACCACTAGATGCACAATGCAGCGGAAGAAGAGATGGAGTAGTCTGATCCAATATCGAGGGCATCGATGGAGTGGTCATAGTCGATCGTCCAACATCCTTGTTATCAATCATCTTCTCTAGCAACCTATGCCGTTCCTTACGTAGGTCGTGGATCTTCCTCGATCAACGCAGTAGCGCCTCTATGGTATCCACACGTCTAGGGCTGGAACATCGTACGCCGTTGTGCTAGCACCAATGCGCACAATAGGGCCGTCGAGAGGATGGTGGCCAGGGTTTAGGTGGAGCAATTCACGTACGTCCCAACAGCCCCATGCTTCTCCTTATAAAGAGCCCATAACGGTTCCTATCCGAATTTATTTGTTCTAACCCATTAAGTGTGCAACCTTGTAGGTTCATGTGTAAAAGGTTGTGACTCGGAAACTCTATTCCGACCACAAGTCGTTGGCGGTTCCCAACAGGACATAACGATTTCCGAATACACATAAATATTATATCAAACGAACCTTATACAATATGATCTGTGACTAGGTCCTTATCACTTACGACCAGCTCATATCTCCAAACGATCAGTTCATAACCATTTATGACCAGTTCGTAACCCTTTACGACTAGTTAGTGATCATGTCCGACCAGTTTACAACCAATCTGTATCTCTATACGACCAGTTCGTATCTGGTCGGACTGAACGACCTGCTTGTGTATTCTCCCTTTGCCTCATAATATCTCGTTTGAACTCCAGGTGAGATATTTTGTCATTCATAGACTGTTAAATACTTTCTCGATCATGTGACAGATAACTTCATGTGGTCGATTCTTCGACCACTAGTGGCACGACATGCACTTTCTTTATCCGACCACATCGAGGGGCCCAGAGATCCCTCTGCATGTTTCATAGCATACCCGAAAACTACCTTTATAACTACCCAGTTACGGAGTAGCGTTTGACAACCCCTAAATTTACAATTACACATATAGAAAACTATGCTGATCTCAGGTCTAAAGATTATACATCACCATTGCTTGAGACCAACTAATGATACATAAAATCATAACAATCTCAATAGTATCTCAAGGTGGGTCAATCCAATACTATGTTCTCTAATATGTGTTCATATTATTGATTTGATATCTCTGTATTCATGACCGATGAAACATGGTCATCAATCAATATATGTACTGATCGATAAGTCACTAGTGTTCCGACTAGTAACATTCGACCAAGAATACATTTAGAATGACATCATATAAGTTAAAGAGCTTCACCAACAAGTCAGATACTTGTTAATCTTTATAAATGATAGTTCATCCAAGGAACATAATAACATTTATTCTATAACTCATAAACATAGATGTGATACAATCATATCTATGATTGCCTCTAGGGCATATCACCAACAGTTGAGCATTCTGCCCTTGTGGTAGTCATCCAAGTCCTTGCGCTTGTCTTCAAGGATAAGGGCCTTGTTGACCAACTCCTGGAAATCAGGAAAGTATGAGCAGCTAGACTAACTTACAGTTCGGTGTTCAGTCCTTTCAGGAAATGACTCTATCTGGCCTTATCGGTAGCGACATCTTCTGCAGTGTAACGTGCAAGCTGAGAGAACTTGTTGAGATAGTCGGACACTATCATACCTCCTTTCTTAAGTGCACGGAACTCATCCTTTTTTAGATCTATGATTCCCTTCGGCACATGGTACTAGCGAAAAGCTATAGAGAACTCTTCCCAAGTAATGTTCTGCAGAGTCTCATGCGTAGCACAAAAATTCTCCCACCATTCGGTTGCAATGCCTTCCATCTAATGAGTACCATAAAGAACCTTCTCGTGATTATTTTACCAAGTGGTCAAAAAATTCCTTTCAACCACGTGAAGCCAATCATCTGCTTCCACTGCGAAACACTTCCGGAAAAAGCGGGCGGACGAGTCCTCCTGAATTTCGCTAACTTAGACTGTCCATGGTTTCTATGAGCAACTAGTGTTATATTGTTGTTGTCTTGGTTGTTGTTCATGTTCTGCATCTGATTCATTGTTATGTACATCATCTGAGTCTGGACAGCCATGAATGCTCCAAAGTTCTACAAATCTATCGGTGGTGCTTGAGGTGGAACTGCTCGTGTAGGGGTTTGTTCACTTCCCTCTATTTTGTTGGCTCTATTGGTTCCTAATCCACTGGTAGCGTCTTTATTAGTCTGAACCATCTAGCGGAAGCTCTAAGGAATTAGTTAAGTTAGCAAGTACAAGGTAAGTTTAGAACTAAACAGGGGGTGGGTTAAATCCAACAAACACATCACAAAGAACTCAACTGAAACAACTATATATTAATAAGGGTCTTAGCATGGCTGCAACAAGTGCCTAAGGGCTCTTGCAGCTCATACTTCACATAAGAAAATAAAAACGAACCTAACACACAATCTAATGTCTAAAGGACTACACTACTAACCTTAAGCTGACGCGGCTCTCACACACTAAACCTCAATTGGCTAAGCCTAACTCTCAGTTGCCTCACTCACTAAGGTAACCTCCACAACCACAACGACACTCTTCCTTGCCGTGAGGTCAGCGGTTGATAGGCATCCTCGCGAACTGATCCTCGATGACACAGGCGCTGCAGAATAGGTGGCTCGAGTGCAGGCACGACCAGCTCAGGCTCCACAGGTTCGTGGGTGTACAAAGCTTCCTCCAGCTATGCAATCCTCTCTTATGAAAGTTGCAGTGTCTCGTAGGCTCCTTTTAACTTTGATATAGTAGTCTCCAAGGCTTCTTCCTCGGTGGCAATGAAGTGAGCAAGGTAAACCACAATAGCATCTTCTTTTCCATCGGTGGATGGGTAGCGGGCTGGACGGTCCATTATGGAGGCGTGAGGATGAAGGCGAAAGACTGAACCATTCAACTTGTCGTCGTAGATGTTGCACACTCGTAGGATGGAAAGACGCAAAAACTCCTAAATCCCTCCCTCGAAGATGATCATCCGAACGATAATGTCATAGGTCGATTGGCCTTGGTATCCTCTCAGGCGTAGATCGCAAGTTGACACAGCACACCACGACTTCGGCCATTTACCATCCAGTTGGTGCCTCCGTAAAGTGGCATCTCGAATCCTCCAAGTGCTTGTAGAATATTCCATAACTCGGCAGTGAAACCTCTGGTACGCTCTCCATAGGTGTGAAGCCGTGCCATCTAACAAAGATAGGCAAAAGGTAAGAACAAAATTAAAATCAGCGGAGAGAAAACTTGCAGCAATAGATGAGTCAAGAGAGACAAGAGAAGTCGAGCAATTCGTTGATCTTGCAAGTTCATTTTTGCTTTAGAAAATAGTTTTGAATTTCTTAAGGACGGCCAATCTAACTAAGGACAAGACCTACAATCGGTATGGCTCTGATACCACCTATGTTGGGACTCAAATATGCAAATCTAGACCGTCTTTGTATAATACACTAGTCCAGGATCACGCTAGTGCACACAGTGTCAACATAGATGAATATCATTCCACGCAATACGAATATAAGAATAAATGAATAATTTTATTAATAATAACGGTTGTGACCTTATGGTCAAGTTTACACTTATTAAGCGACACAGGGTTTACAATAAATAAATAAACGACAGCGGAATGGAAACAACTCTTGTGAGAACCCTTTGACTTGCCATAGGCAACCGACTATGATCAAGACCAAGCGATCAACCTCCTCGTGAAACTCCTCCGCGAAGGCAGGCGAAGACTCCTCTACTTCAGCTGAATAATTGTAGCAAAAATGAGAACTCCATGTACTCAACAAGTTGTACCACATAATACAATTATAGATTATGGCTTATTTCAAAGGAAATGACTTTTATGGTTATTTTGCAAAAAGTAACACTTGCAATTGAATTTAAATAATAGATTGAAAGTGTAATTTAGATTGAAAGCGTAATTTAAAATGAATCAATAATAATAATTTAACAATTATTTTCACAAAGTACACGAAGCCTAATCAATTTATTTCACATAGTCATATGAGTTTAAATCACACAACTGCCCATTCCCAAATGTTTTATAAAAATCTACCCCTCGTGTGAAATCCTCGAACATGTCCATGTCCGCGGACGTGGCTATTCGAATAGATTTATTAACTATTGGACCGAAAAGGCGACTAGAGGGGGGGGTGAATAGGAGCACGCTCACTTTTTCAACCACGATTAGATTCAACACAAATTTCACTCCAATAGCTATAGAAGCTATGAAGATCGATATACCAAGATCTGTGGAAGACTAGGATTGAATCAATCAAAACCCGAAGCAAAACAACCAAAACCAACGAAACTTAATTTCCTAAGAGTAGGGCGGTCGACCTCTACTCGGCGGTCGACCTCTCCAAGGGGCGGTCCGACCTCTAGCTAGGGCGGTCGACCTCCACCATGAACAGATGAAATCGGCCAAAAAGCGAAGTTGCAAATAGGTCTAACTTTTGATCTACAACTCCAAACTTCATGAAACTTGGAACACACCTTCTCTAGGATGTCGGGAACCTATTCCAATCGAAGATCATGGAGATCCATGGAAAAGTTACGACATTTTTCAGTTTGAGAGATGGATGGTTCAAAACAGAGTCAAAGCAAAACGTGACCCAAAAACTTGCTCGTGGGTGATTGATGATCAAGATGATCTTAGATGTGTTCCCACATGTCACAGCAAGCTATATCATGTAAAGAAATCAATCAAAAACATGCGAATCAAAGAAAGACTCAAAATCACCAAATAGAGAGAAGAGGGCAAAGAGACACATCTTTGATCAAAGCTTTCTTTGGATTGATTGATAGGGTTTGGGTTTACACCACTCCATCAATGGAGGACAAAGCTCAATCCAAGAGCACAAGATCAAATCAAAACTCTCTAGAACCCTAACCTCCACTAATCCTCTCCTAAGCCAAAACTAGGGTTTCAATAATGATAAAGGGTTGGAGGGTGCAGCCACCTCCCTCCTCTATTTATAGTGGAGACTTAGACCTTCTAGAAGATTAACTCAAATGGGCTCCGTTAAGGCCCAACACAAGCGGGTCACACTGCGCACGCATTTTAAGCGCCGTCTACAACACCTCTTAACCTAAACCGCTTCTCTTGCGCCGTCTTGCGCCGTGGGTAGGCAAAAGGTCACCAAGGTGATATTTGGTAAGATTACCAAAATACCCCTTCTCGGTCCTTCTCAGAAGACCGAGTCCATCTTCAAGCACTTCGCATGCATGCTCATACGTGTAGGTTGATCAACGGCTCTCTCCATGTCGGCAAGTCTCTCCCATCCGGCTCCCACCGAAACCACCATGGCACTTGCACCGACTCCGCGCCGCTTGATCAAACCATTCGCCGACGAATCGTTCGGTCATCATTGTCCATACATGCCATACTTGATTTCATTGACCTCACCCACGCCGTCGATCGTTACGGACCTAAGCTCTCCAAGCCTCGTCCGATCATCCTCGCCGTTGACCGTCGTTGACCACCAAGCAACTGCACAACAATAGACAAGCAAATCGAAGCGGGAACAAGTTCTTCGCAACTTGACCCACGTTAGTCAAAACATGCATCATGCAACACATATGCAATGAAACTCATGACTTTGACCTAACCAATGAACAACGCCGCCACGACGAGCGACGTTCAAGTAACAACCGGTCGATCACCCCCTCGGGCGGTCGATCGCCGGCTTGCTTGTCGGACCGCCGACCAAAGGCGGTCGACCGCCGTAAGGACTTAGCCAATTTTCAACCCCGAAAATCCAAACCCTCTGGAAACTTTAAACCAATAGAACTTTTCTTGGAGACTCCAAAAATTATGGGAGCAAGAACAATGGGATCCCCTCACTTGCCTACACCCTCTATTTTTGGCCCGGCTGTTTGACCACTTTTGTCACGGCCGGTCCGACCGGCGCACATGGCGGTCCGACCGATTTGGGACCGGTCGGACCGCCGTGCTATGGCGGTCGGACCGCCTATCGAGAAGTCGAGCAGTCTTTGAAACTTTGTCGAAAACCCGTGAAACGACAAACCGTTAACGCTATTGCCAATTGTCACATCATCCTAAGATCTGGAGCATATCCCCATGATATCCACAATCTCCCCTTGATGAACACATTGGCAATAATCCAAAAATGTAATTTGAAGGTTTGAAAAGTAAAATACTTTCGTTTCGCACAAAGGCACAACTTGGTCCATAAGCAAGAGAAAGCAATGGAAATGACCAAGCTGGCATCAAAATAGCATAGACAAGTGAGATAAGGCAAAAGAAAGCATAAACACTTTGATTTCTAGAAAAAGTCAAAAATCTCACTTAAGGTCCATATGAAAGAACAATTGTTCAATTGACCTTTGATCATTGTGAGGTGTAATAAATGCAATTCAAGTTCGGAAAGAGTCAATAAGACAATAAGAATGCAATTCAAAACTCCCCTCACTATGATCCTCGGTTTGAAAATTTCAAATTCTCCAACTTTCTCCCCTTTGTATAAACTTCTCCCCAACATCAAATATCTTCTCCCCTTTGACAATGGAGTCATCAAGGAATCACGCCTTCCTCTCATCCGGAGATAGCAATTTGCGAGAATGAAGAAAGAAGCAAAAGAAGAAGTATGCATGAAGTGCAATGGGTGGCTTCATTTTTGTATTTTTCAATTTTTGATTACAAGAAGCTTTGGAGATTACCCAAAAGAACAAGCTAGCATTTCTAATATTGCACAAACAACATATCAAGCTGACAGATTGCTAGCAAGATCATGGTAAGACATATATATCAAAGCTAAGCACCAAGGCTCAAAAGTAAAGCAATAGATTTGATCAATTTAAGCAACGCTTCAAATTCAGCAAGTTCATCAACAGGGATCCTAAAGTGAAATTGGCCATGTCAAAATGTCAAAGTGAGATCAAAAATCTAACAAAGACCACATTAAGAGTCAATCAAGTCCGTATTGAATCATTTTGCTCAATATTTTATAAACGCCCATTTGTCAACATTTTTCTCATTTGCATTGAATATTGAAGTTGACTAATGATCTAACTTAGTGACAAGATCCTGGACTAGGAGCCATCCACAAACTCATCCTAAGCTTCACCAAAGTTGATTAAAGGTATATCTTAGTAAAGAAGATCTGGACTAGGAGCCATCCACAAACTCTTTCTAAGCTTCTACCAGGCGACAAATCTTGAGGTTCATGTCATTTCGACAAGCAATCCCCATGAGATCGTCTGGATCATCAAACTATCTCCAAGTTCATGTCATTTGACAAGCAGTCTCGTAAGAATAGTTTGGCACATTTTAAGCATAAGACAATCTTGATTTTCATTTTTCACATGAGCAGTTTTAGAATCTCAAGAACACAAAAGCTCAAGTAATGGTCAATTTTAGATCAAAGAGCTAACAAAGCAATTCTGACAGGGCCAATGTCACAAAAGGAGCACTAATTGCGCAACTCGCTAAAACATCCACAAATTGCAATTTCTTAGTTCGAGTTTGTTTTTAAAGTTCTAGCTCATATAGCAAAGACTTAGCTACACATGTAAAAGCATGATAATTCTAGCAAGTCAAAGAACTAGACATGGCATTGAGCAAGAATTGAAATACTAAAGCTCCAAAGGGTAATAGGCAAAGCTTCATCAATTTTAAAAGATAAGCAGAAAATTTTATATTACAATGCATCTTTTGGATTTTTCATACCACTTGATGTATTTTTCATATGAATGCAATATGATACAATGAGATGCAATAAAAGCCTAAAAACCTAAAAAGTTCAAAAGATCAACAAGTTGAAAAAGAACAATAAAAGATCAAAAGAACAAGGTAAGATCGAGAAAAGATCGAACTCCCCTCAAACCAACCCATAGGGATAAATTACCCTAACTCGCTTCTTAAGGTGGCAAACCTAGTTGGGTCTAAAGGTTTGGTGAGGATATCGACCATTGAGCCTCGGACTCCACGAAGTGTAGCACAATATCACCCTTCTCGACATGGTCTCTAAGGAAGTGATAGCGAATGTCTATGTGCTTGGTCCTAGAGTGTTGCACGGGGGTTCTTAGCAATGTTAATAGCGAAGTGTTATCACGAGAAAAGAGGAACACTAGCAAAATTTAACCCGTAGTCCTTAAGAGTGGATACCATCCACAAAATCGACTCTGACAACTAGCGCGACTACATACTCGGCCTCGTGATGGGTTGTGCAACAGAGGACTGCTTCCTAGAAGACCAAGAAACAAGAGAAGTGCCTAGGAAGTGACAAGTGCAGAGGTACTCTTCCTATCAAGCCGACTGACCCTTAAAATCGAATCGAAAACCCCGAATGGATAAAGAAGAAGAACAGAGTACCAAATGCCATCTTGGAGGGTAGAGTGTAAATACTGAATATGCGCTTAAGCGCTTGGCGATGGGAAGTTCTCGGAGGCGCTGAAACCTCGCAGAGGCGGTCGTGAAGTGGATGTCGGTCTTGATGCCGTCAGTGCAGGAGGAGCCGATCATCTTTGCGGTACTCGCGTTGATCCACGGCTTCTCCTTCCTCATCTGGATCCAAAGCGATCGAAATCGCCATGGGAGTGGCGATCGACTGCGATCACCCATGTCGAAGCGTTTGAGCAGATCCTTAGTATACTTCGTCTGATGGATGAAGATCCCTTCCTTACATTGCTTGATTTGAAGCCCCAGAAAGTAATTGAGCTCTCCCATCATGCTCATCTCAAATTCCCTGGACATAGTCTCGGAAAAGCTAGAAACAAGAGCATGAGAAGAACCACCAAAGATAATATCATCAACGTAAATCTGAGCAAGTAAGAAATCATTGCCACGCCTAAGAATGAACAAGGTCTTGTCTACCTTACCCATCTCAAAATCATTCTTAAGCAAGAAGGTCTTAAGTCTATCATACCGTGCTCTAGGGGCTTGTTTAAGACCATACAAGGCTTTGGATAGCTTGAAGACATGATGTGGGTTCTTGGGATTCTCAAAGCACAGGGGTTGCCTAACATAAACCTCCTCCTCTATAAAACCATTGAAAGGCACTCTTAACATCCATCGATATAATCTAAAGCCCTTAGAAGCGACAAATGCAAGAAGAATGCGAATAGCTTCTAGTCTAGCAACAGGAGCAAAGGTCTCATCAAAATCTAACCCTCAACTTGGCTAAAACCACGAGCTACTAACCTAGCCTTGTTTCTAACCACAGAACCATCCTCATTTTGTTTGTTTTTGAAGACCAGTGAGTTCCTATAACATTATGACCACTAGGAGGTTCTACTAGGTTCCAAACCTTATTCCTCTCAAAATTCTCTAACTCCTCATGCATGGCATTGACCCAACTCGAATCGGATAAAGCATGTGATATATCGCGGGGTTCAAAAGAAGCTACAAAGCGAGAATGAGAATAGAGGTTTGGATCATGATACAGGCGAGTGACTCGTTCATGGATATTACCTATCATCGATCCGGCGGATCTTTGCTTTTGAATGTGAAGTGGCGCACCGGAGAAGAAAGTACCTCTTCGACCTCCGCAGTGCTGCGATGATGAAGATCGTGCAGTGCCTCAACTGGCGAAGTAGTCACGGCGGGTTCTTGTGCGAGAATAGGAATGTCAACGGCAGTGGAAGAGTATCATCGAGTCCATCATCATCTTCCTCTACAAATATACTCTCTGTCACTGTGTATCACAGAAATATCGATCTAGCTCGGGGCTAGTCTCATCAAAAGTGACATTGCATGTCTCTGAACGAGTTAGTTTCACATTAAAAACTCGAAAACCCTTGAATGAGCGGGATAACCCGAAATAAACCATCAAAAGTTCTTGACTCAAATTTATCTAGGTTTCTGTCTTGAGAATAAAACACTTGGATCCAAAGACTCGAAAGTGCGAGGCGGAGGGTTTTCTACAAAACGAAGCTCATAAGGAGTCTTGCCCAAAGACGGTCTCAAAAAACACGATTTGCAATATGGCAGCGGAGAAATAGCTTGACCCAAAACCTCCTCGAGTGCTATACTCATCTAGCATTGTCCTAGCCATCTCAACTAGAGTCCTGTTCTTCCTTTCCACAACGCCATTTTGTTGAGGGCGTGTGGGGAGGAGAAGCGATGCTCAATTCCACGCTCGGCACAAAGGAAGCAAAAGATGCATTCTTGAACTCCGTGCCATTGTCATGCGGATCGCTCTCAAGGCACTTGGAAGTTCGTGCCAAGCGAAGAACAAGATCATGATAATGATCAAAAGCTTCATCCTTGAAGTGAGAAAGAACACCCAAGTGTATCTAGAAAAATCATCGACTATGACAAGAATGTACCATTTTCCACCAACTGACCGAACCCTAGCGGGACCAACAGTATCCATATGAAGCAACTGTCCCGGTCCGTCAGTCATGACCATAGTCAGCGATGGGTGTGGCGGCAACTTGCTTGCCATGCCTAAAGCGCACATCTGACATCCTTGACGGCTTTGAGTTTAGGCAAACCTCTCATGAGCTCAAGGTTGCTAACTCGCGTCAGATGATCAAAACCAATGTGCCCCAAACGACGGTGCCAAAGCCAGAACTCAGAAGAAGAAGATGAAATTAAGCACTTGAGAGAACCAAAGAAGAGATTCGAAAAATCGGCTCAAAGATCCTAGCAACTCTAGTAATCCCAAAAACAAGCTCACCAAATGAATCAAGCACCCGACAAGCATTTTTCTTAAATCTAGTCTCATAGCCATCATCAAGAAGTTGAGAGACGAAAGCAAATTAAACCTTAGCTTGTCCACAAGGGCGGCGTCCTTGAGGATGAACTTGTCGTTCACCCCGATCGATCCGTTCCTTCAATCCGCCCTTGCCTATCATCTCCAAAGGTGATGAATTCATCACCGTCGACCGCGTGAAGGAGGTGAACCATCTTGAGTCTCCGGTCATGTGGCGTGAACAG